>CAJNOI010001117.1:0-18937 GCA_905250115.1 Adineta steineri | reverse complement strand
CAGATCGTAATGAAAAGAGGCAGGATGTTCGTAACTATGTTCGTGTGTGAACTTTTTTTGAGAGATTGTAAATGACTCAGTAGCTTGTATTTTAAGATAATGAACAAAACAATGCTCTCATGAATACAATAAATCTTTTTCAACTCAGAAAAAAGCACAAGAAATAGCATAGATAATCAAACAAAGTACAAAAAATAGAAAACTAAATCATAGAAAAGAATAGAGACATTTGTTTTAATGTTGATAAAGAATAGGGATTTCTATCATAAG
Organism: Adineta steineri; assembly: GCA_905250115.1. Taxonomy (NCBI): domain Eukaryota; kingdom Metazoa; phylum Rotifera; class Eurotatoria; order Adinetida; family Adinetidae; genus Adineta; species Adineta steineri. Next base: position 18,667 of record CAJNOI010001117.1, on the reverse strand, counting down.
AAAAAAAGTGAGATGTGCAAAGAAACGGAATGTTATTTTTTCATCCGTTTATTTGTTGTACCACGACTCTTAGCTTTCATTGCTTTACCATTTGTGGGAGTGGTTACATAATACTTTTTCCCACGCCCTCACTCTAATATTTACATTCTCCTTAAGATTAGTGCCCTCTATAAGTATTATAATATATTTACGATCTCCAGGTAAAATGAGTTTACGGACACCCGGTCATTTTCATCCCGATTTACTGACAGTATTAATTTACATATAGTCGACCACTTCGTTTCGATTTCCCTGTTTTTTTTTAAATTATAGTCGCCTAATAAACTTTTTTTACGGACTCCCGGTAAAAATGGCAAAAAAACAAGTCGAATCCGAACACCTAGACAAATTACCAGGTGTTCGGGATGCCTAGTACGTTTTGTCTTTGTCCCGTCTGAAGTCATACATACAAAAAAAAAGTTTTAATAGCTCTCCAAGTCAACAAATAAAGAGTTCGTATACGCTCATACACGATTCGTATTTTTTCGTAGACGTTTGGTGAGTGCGGGTACGATAGTTGCATCCATATGTCGTCCGCACCTACATCCACACCCACCCTCTTTAGACTGATAACTTTATATCCTATTATGTTAATACCGAGTACACCGATTTTTTTCAGAATTGAGTATAATCATCAGAATTTTTGACAAACGAATTGTGAATGTAGAGAAGTCAATTCCATTCATATTTGTAAACAACATTGAAAAAATAAATGACAGATTAGATGCAATTAGACAAATAGTGACTTTTTTGTATACTTGTCACAAATAAGTCAGTCAGCTCCTTATCTATGGTGTATTAACTGTAGTCGACTAATTAACTTGCAGTACCGGTTGTCGCCACCGTAATAAATTAATAAGTTCATGACGAAATAATTGGCTCGATAATATAAACAGATAAAAATTCATACATGGACCAGCAGTAGCTACCCAATTCAAGACAATTAAGAGATAGGTGTCTTCGGCTGTTTGTAAAGCAGTTTTTACCATGTTTATGCTTGTTATTGAAATGTAAAGATTACCAATTGAAAGAACAATTGTTGTCGAACAAAGTACAAAAGATTGAATAAGTAACATTTGAATTAACTGGTGGTCTGTTTTACTTTGTCTCCGTCGAGAATGATTTTGAGTATTGAGAGCTTGTACTCTTCTCATTCCTTGTCGAATATGTCGAATAGTTAGCAAACCAAAGCAAAGCATACAGCTAGTTGGGATCGAACTCCAGAAAATTAAGTCCCATATACCAAAAAATAATCGATATGTACTTGTTGCAAATAAACACATTCTCTGTGGTAACACAAGTGTAACGTTGAACGGTTCATGGATGTAAATAAGAAAAACGAACACAACTGTAATAGGAATGACACGATAGGCAACGCGTATGTTACTCCATCCACGAAGAGTGACAGATGATGAGCTACAAAGAAATCTAAACGAAAAAATTTAGATTGTCAAAACTTACAACAATGTCGAGAAACGATTAAGAATCATCGAACAAAGACAGAGTTAGGAAGCCGACGTCAAAAAATATGAAAAGTAGAAATTATTTATTTTCTATACTCAATAAAAAATCTAGTCTTTCGTAGACATTCATCTGTATTGACTCTAGCCATCTTTCAATGTTGGTAAATACTAACATATATGCACACTAGCAAAAATAAGAATATGTAAATCGGAAAATAAGATAATTTAAATTTTGTCCTAACATCTCATATGATCTTTCAAACTTACATGACATAAATCTTTGCTTATAGTCTAGTACTTACCGATCAATGGAAGCTAGAACAACAAACCAAATTGGTAATGCTCTAAATAATCAAGAAATAAAGTTCACTTTTTGTCATCTTCCATCAAGACTTGTATTACCTGATACATATCTGAATATAGTTTAGAAATTGACATACTGGAATCGAATATGCGTGTGCATCAATACCATAGCCTTGCTGAAGTAATCGCAATGGGATATTAATATAGACCGAACCACAACCAGACAGAGTAGATGCCAATAAATAACATGCGCAGGAATTTGAACGAAATGTAGGACGAGTCAAAACATAGATACTCAACGTATTACCTACTGCACCAAAAAAGAAGAGGCAGATAGCATAAAATTGAACGAATACAGCTAGTCGTTGGTAAATACCATTGATGTCAGAAGATATCGTTGTATTAGATGCGGACATTGTGCAAAATTGATGAAATCAATCAATAGTTTTGGATTTGTTTTATCTGAAAAATATGAAATTGTTTTCAAAAAAAGATCGGATAAATTGAGATGATGAATAATCCAGTTTCTATGACAAGCTTTAATTAACATGCTTTTGCTTTGATCCCAACGGGTCATTGAAGCATATAAGCTATTATGTTTATATATATTATTTTATAATCATTTCTTCTCTTTCCATCAATCTCACTTTGTTTTTATTAATAATCTATTTTTCTGTATTTTATATTAAACTTCTTCTATCTGTGGATTTAGCTATGTATAATGTCGATCATCTTCATTGCTATTCTTCTGCGTAAAAAGAAAGTTTTTCCGATATCTGACGAAAACATCTTGGGATTGAATATCATCAACAACCTATAAATATTCTTTTCACAACTTGAAAATTCATCAATAGAGACTGAAATACTCTAATTAAATTCTGATGCATTACATGTCTCATTAATTCTTCTATATAATTACTGTGTCTATTATAAACTATGTTGAAGTGAATAATCTAGATGCGCAAAACTAAACATCAATTTAATTTTTTAGACGTATAAAAAATATTCATCAAAATGAAAATCCATCTCAGCAATGCGCCAACGTTACCATAAAAGAAATACACAAAAAAGTCTAAACCTAAACTATATATCATAATTGAAGCCAAGCGTTTAGCTTTTACTTCGGTCTATTATAGTTTTAAAGTTCTTCGAGAATTATGTTTCTATTTTAACTCGAAGTAGTGGAATGAAACAGCGAATATTTTCTATTAGTGATCAAATCTCATGAACTTTTGAGAAACCCTAAATTTAAAAGTAACTTCAAAGACAAGTAGGAATCAACCACCACGGCATAAAAACAATTGACCCTTAGAAAACTTCGGAACGCAATGAATCCTAGGAATTTAAGGAATTAATAGACTTAAACAACTAGAAAAACTCTAAAAACTGACAAAAGTCAAGGAAACGAAAATATTCTCTCTTGAAACACTAAGATGTTTACAGTTTTCATCACGCTATTGTTGATGCAAGCCATCCGATGGGATTATTCTTTTAATGTTTATATAAAAAGGAAATGTCGCACGAGGACTAGTATGAATATTAATGTAGCTATAATTTAGGTAATCTTAGTGGTAAAAGATAGAATCCCTTGATTTTCTTCACTTGGATCGTGGTCTATAGTTTTTACTACTCCCTTGATAATATTATTGTTGATTTTTGGGGTTTAGAATTCATGAAATCCAGATATGCCTCTTTCTTCTTGATGCTTTCTACGGAAAAGAAATTATTAGAATAAAGCTGAGCGGAAATAAATATTTTATGGCATGTAAAATCTATTCTCCTTGAAAAATTTTCATTTGCCGCTTTGTTTCATTAATAAATAACTCAGTACAGTAGTGCGGCAAATAAAAAGACGTGTCTTATTATACATAATTAAAAATGAGAATATGTTAGTTGAAAGTATATTCATTATAAAAATTATGCTCCAATAAATGCATTAAAAAATAATTATACTATTATATGGTAATACTAACACGATTTAGAAGGATATTATTCGGGATAGAATAAAAGTCCAACAATAGAATGATAATAAAAAAAAAAGAAGTCATCCGCTTCTTTGAAACGACGTTCTATTAATTCTACTCAAATAAACTTTTGTCAACACACAACTTCAAAAATAAAAAAATAATGAAAAAGATGAAAGTTTAATATTACAGATTGTTAAGGAAGATACTTTCAAGAGAAAAATATAAATAACTCTTGTTTCAAAAGATCGTGTTTAATTAATAATATATATAAAACTAAATTTTACTTCTCCTATTAAATTAATTATTCGATGTTTCAGCATCTTAAAAAGCCATTTTTGTCTTAATAATAAGATTAAATTGATACTTGACATGATTAAAATTTCTTCTTCTATTTTATTTTATTTTAATTTTATTTGATATTAACAATTAATTAAAACAATTTGTAACGTTTCGTATCGTTATCAATGATTAATAATGAAAGCAAAAAAAGGCTATTTTACTCGTATATGTTAAAATGTTTGTCATAAATTTCATATGTAAAAAAGTATCTCATCGAGATACGGAACGTCACGAATTGTTTTAATTAATTGTTAATGTCAAATATAATTAAAAGACAAGAATTTAATCATATCAAATAATAAAAAGCCATTATTAAGAATACATGAATTATCATATATAGTCAAAAACCAGGAAAGGGTGTGGATGTGGGTGAGTATTACATTAGTCTTACTCTGATACCCACACCCATTTGAGTTGGTAATCATGTTAGTTGGTAACCGTCCAACTTGGGAGTCTTTCCAGTTGGAGATCAACTGACTTGCTATGATGGAGGAATCATTCAATATAAAATTGTGAGCGATGGACCATGTCGCGCAAGGGAGAAATTGTTACGCTTCAACGAGAAAACCTTTTTCGATCGAATTGGAAACAATTCGAAGTGGAAACGTTTATCAATATTTTCACTCATTAGAAGATATGGAAGAGACATAGAGTTATACGGTTCATTTTAATTATTCATATCGTATTAGATTAGATATTGAATGCGTATATTTCCACGTTTGTACCATTTCACTTTGAAAAAAGGATATCTGTTTGTATGAAATATCCGTATGGTATCGAATAAAGTATTAAATAGATATTGTTTTCGCTGTTTCCATTTCTCCTCAATATATTGCTTTTGTGGGGCTGAACCATTTCTCCTCAAAGTGAAACAATTTCCCAATCGGCTTTTCCAATAGTCCACTGCTGACAATTGTTGCCTATAAGATCGAGTATATGCAGTTTGTATGGGCTTTCCTGGTGAGAAATTCATTCGGTTAAATTCATCGTCGGCGAAAGTGGAGTTTATCGATATGGGCGTGATTAAGAATAAATGTAACACTCTCAACCATAATCTTACCGATACTAGTACCCACACCCATTATTAAAAATACAAAGTGACAATCGCTCAAAAATGAAAGCAACTAGCATTTCTTTTATTTCTTATAGATTATCGAGTTACTTCTGAATTATGGTCAATAATTTCTCTTATCAAATTTAAAATTGTATTCTACGAAAATGATGCAATGGAATCGAATTAATCATCAGATAATTTGATACGTTTGTGGTTAAATATCATTGGACTTTTTCTTTTTCCAATCCATATAACATTACATCCATTTTGTCTTGTTACTGTTGAATCAATAGTATTTTCAGTAAACCAATGAATAATTTCTGCGGAGAGTTTTAAACGTGTTGTTTCAAATTTTACAATTGAGAGATATTGACAACGCTCTAATATCGTCTCTATTTGATCTAATTTATTAACGGCTAGTTGCAAATATTTCATCTGACGTGGAATTATTGAACAAATATTATCTAGAAATGGATACATTTCATATCTGCAGTAACTACTATGAATTGTTAAAGATGTTAGATTAGGCGATCGTTCAATAAAATGAACTATTTCACACAATAAAATTTCATCGCTTTTATTGAAATAATGCTTTGTCAATGTAACTTCCACTAGCTGTGAAACGTCGATTAATGATCGAAAATATTCCATTGATTTCAACGAAGGTTTGTATTCAAATTCGATCTGAAGTTTAGTCACTTTTGGAAATAAAGGATTAATTCGTAACAAAAGCTAGAAATAAATGAATAGATACGTAGATTATCTTTCATGAAAATTAATATTTAGATGAAATACTTGTTTTGGAATATTATTATCGTGTATTTGCATTTTCAAAGATAAATTAAGTTCATTGATATTTTCTGTTAGTGATGGAGAAATATCTAAAGAAGTATAAACAAATATTTTTTCTGAATCTAATTCATATTTGAGAGTCGATTTGCAAATTGGTATTGTATAGAGTTGAATATTATGTGGTCTATTAATATTGAATACTCCAGCAATAAACCATTTTTTATATTTTGTCCAAAATGAACTTCGAAATGAATCAAGAATTATTTGAAGATCTTCACGAGTTTGTGCAATTGGTTTTTTAACATCCATAAAAAATTGAAATTTATCCAAATGTGGAAGATTTATTTGGATAAATTGTTCCCATCGTTTTCCATCTGCTACACATTCTTTGCCAATTAATTTTAAACAAATCAATGATGGTGTTAACATAAGAAATGACTCAAGTCGATCAGTTGGTACATCTAATTGTTCAATTGTCAATGAAGTTATTTGTGGAAAAGTCGAAGTTAATATTGTACGATCAATCATAGTGGGTAAATCTTGTTTTAGAATGAGTTTATGAAGTTGCGAAGCACTCGATAGAATTCTGCATAGATTATCAAAAGTAATGTTTTCATGTATGATTAAATGTTCAATTCTACAATGTAAAGGCCATGGTATCTCAGATATTCGATCATTTCTAATATTTAACTCAACTTTTCGAAGGCTTGATTGTGCCATAATTGATGAAAGAAAATTTAATGTAGTTTTTTTTCGTCTTTCATCATATTTTTCAATATGTAATGTAAATGAAGTCAGAAAATTGAGATGTACTCTTTTGAACATATTATTTAATTGAAGTTCATTAATACCAATGAATGTTATCGATTGAAGGCGAGTCATTTGTCGAAGACGTACTGATGACATAAATAAAGATATTTGATCAGGAATATGTTCATTATTGGAAAGTATTAATGAAATAACATTTTCAGGACGAATTAATCGACATTGAAGATGAAAATTTGATTTTGAAATTGATTCAAAATTGTAAATATATCGATTATAAGTATTGACAACTGCACGAAATAATCGACAGACAGGTCGAATTGACAATAGAATTGTTTCACTATCAAGATTATCGAAAATACGATGAAGAATTTCAACTGGGAAATTCTCCATTGATTAGAATGTTGGTAACTTTTTAACTGCGCACGTTTTACACGTTAAGAGTGTGCTTTTATATTTAGTCGAAGAAAAACAGAACAGAAGAAGATTGTTTTTATTAGTCATCCTACGTAACGAAGAAATACAAAGCGATTCAGTCATATTATTTATATAATAGGAGAGAGATGTCGCACTCTTTAATCATCCAATGATTTTGTATATAACTAAAGATAAAAAATTGTTTTATGAAAGATGTTTCATGGTTTCGCCTTGATGTGTTACGAAATGCATCAAAGTTAGCAGTATAGCTGAAGTGTTTTTATAATACAGTATTCATATATATTATTTCTAAAAATAGAGAAAGAAAGTTCGATTGTTGTATGCCATATCGAGTTTATGAAGCTCCAACCCATCAATAAATTGTTGTTTGTTTAGTTTTTTTGCTTTATCAAGATCGAATATAGCATAAATTCCTTCATTAATCTCCTTTATATTAATCGCTGCTACTCTCTCTTTCGTAAGTCCTAATTTCATGTGGAAAAATATTTTATGATTTTATTCAATATTTCAATACAAAACTTTACCCCTTTCTCCAGAAAATCGACGATTTCGTCCTAATTAACATGTACATCACCTGACATATCAAGTCCAAGGATGAAAAAATAAAAGTTTAATAAAGATATTTGAAAGAGGGTGGGTGCGGGTTTAGGTGTAAGATAAAAACATCACCCACACCCACCCTTTGCGCATGAAATTTTCTGCTACTCTATTATATTCATATTTTAGTTTTCATGAGTGAATTATCAAAATATATTGAGTATAATATAGAGAATCTCATGATCAAACTCTCATAGATATGGTTTTTATTAGACTATAAATAGAAAGCAAACATGTATTAAATGAATTTTTCTCGTTAAGACAAAACACAAAATAACATTCTACTAGAAGTTCATATAAATTCATTTCGAAGAACTTAATCATTTTGATTATAAATTTCTGCCAATGTCATTGGTTCGGTGATGTTCTTTGTTCCAAATCCTAATTTCTCTGAGAGAATTTTTGAACTTTCTAAATCTAATTTATTAAATTCATAATTGGCAATTAAACGTCCTTTGCGTAGTAAAGCTGGATCAATTGTTGTTAAATCACAATTAAATGTGGCAACAATTTGTTGATGCATTGCATCACCCAATAAACCATCAGATCTAAAAGGAGAAACAATTATCACTTAATAAATCTGTCAATTGGAAAAAAAATTCATTTACAAATTCAAAAGATTCGCAACAGCTTGTGATGGAAAAGAAGATTCATTTCGATCTTTAATGATATTTTCTGCGTCTTCAATAATTAGAATTGAATCAGGATATTGCATAAGAAATGGAAGAAAGTCTGGTGAAGAAATCTCTTTTGCCATATCTGGTGGAACATAGATCAATGTTTTACCTTGAATTTCATGAATTAAATATCGAATATAATGAGTTTTTCCTATTGAAAACAAAGTAAATTTTATTTCACATTCGAAAACTCTCAGAAATTTCGCTAATCATTTTCTTTCGAACGTACCTGAACCTGGAATACCATGTAAAAGAACGATTCCTTTATTTTCTACTGTATTCAAACTTTTAATAATTTTCTCATGAACTGAAACAAAATCATTTCCATAATAAAGTGCGAGATCGGTAATAAGTGGTTTTTTAATAGTAATACTATTGAGATAATATCCACATTGATTTCGACAAACCATTTGTAAAGTAAATGTTATAGTTGGTTCTGGTGTTAATAGTGTCATGTTATAAAAAGATTTGCATAACTCTGGCACGAATGTTATCTGATGTGGAAGATAATAAATAGTAATTGATGTTGGAATTGAAAAACCGTTATCAGCATTATCAGCTTTTAATTGATTTGGATTTAATACTGCAGAATTCAAATAAATGTCATGGAATTCGAGCATAATACCATTTTTTAAATCACAAAAACGTGCATTAATATCCATTTGATTTGTTTGAACATTATAATTTCCAGTTATTAGATCAGTATTTAAATCATGTTTGAGTTCATCACGAAGATAATTTAATATTGTTGTTACATGTAATAATTTTCTATCAGTACCACTAATACAACTTAAAAGACATGGAAGTGCATGATATTTACCAAGAAATAATCGAATTGATGATGCACCATAACGATCACCTGGCATATTAAATTGAAGAAGAGATTCCATCGATATATTTGGTAAAGCACCGACGTACATAGAATTTTGCTTGGGTTCATTTAGTCTTGTTTCTTTTTCGTCAGACATGATTATTTAAAAAAATTGAGATTGATATATTAGAAAAATGATGCTTATTTATATTACAAAATGTAATTGCTCTTCATTGCAAAATTATTGTGAAATAACGTGAAAGTATAAAAATAAATTAGTAATATTGAGTTGCGTTGAATTATTTTATCAATAATAACATGATATGTGCCAATGAGAACCATTTGTTAAGAAAAGAATTTTTTGTAATACTTTTTTTCTTACTATAGATCGATGATATTCCTATCAAAAACGTGTTTTTTCCCATTCTATGGTTAATTTGTCATGCGAATAGCAAAATGCACTAGATGGCAGGCACTTCTAATAGGAAATGAAATGTCGCTGTTTTTTTATGGAAACAGTCGAATGCTTATACTGTTCGAGTAAGAAAAGTCTTCAACAGGTGTGTATGTCTGGAAAGTCATACAGTGCATCATTTGATCGTTATCTGTTGATGATGATGATGAAGTTGCAGAAAGAAATAAACAGACAACGATTATTGGACTATTTGCTTACTTCGTTGGTGTTGATTTGAAGATTTCATATTCACACGAGTCTCTAAGTCTTAAAGTTAGATTCTCGTGCACAGAACAACAAAAATAGCAAAGCGAGTTCAAGAGTGAGAGAAGAAATAATGTCGATGTTTTATAATCCACATCATCTTGAGGGTGTGGGTATTAGTTAAAGTTCACACTCATACCCTTTCATTGCATACCATTCATTGGGTTTTTCGATGGAGATACCAGAATGAACATTTTATCATGAATATTTTTCGTTTCAAATGATAAAACATTACGATTATCCAAAGAATGTAAAACTTATTTACTTACCAAGCGATTTAGTAGAACCAAATTGTATCAATGAAAAAAGGTATAAACCATTGAAATATTATATTTCTTGAACAAATATTATCATTCAGCTTGTATACAATTGTAGACACGTTCAAAAAAAAATATGGTGCAGACATTTTAACACCATATTGTTATTCAATTATTTAATTAGAGATGGATATCAGTTTTTTTTATACGGAAAAATCCCAAATACCTAGCGATGATGAATAGACTTTGTTGTTCTAAGTAATAGTTTCAATTTAAATTTTCATTATATAAGTTTTTCTTGATCTCCTCATATCAAAAACTTCATCAGTATTTTGTGAGGACGTGAAAATGGGTAGGAGATGCAATGAATACTCACATTTCATACTCTCAACAGCAGAACGCAAGAGAAAGTAAACAATTTTTTTTATATAGTGAAGAAAAGAAATGATTCGTTCTGTATTCGTTCTTATCGTATAAGAAAAGAAGAAAAAATGTGCACCGCACATTTCATTTCAAAACACAAACAACGCTATTTCATCGTAAATAATGCATATACTTGTTCTTGCATCTGACTATACACTCTATACTGATGAATTATTGAAAATAAATCCAAGTTTACAATTAATCGCAGGTGACAAACCGTCAGATCTTATTGATGCAGGTAAAAACTGTTCTATATGGTTAGGAGATCCTCATTTAGTAGCAGAACTTCTTCGCTTTGGTGTTAAACCTAAATGGATTCAATCTACTTGGGCAGGTATCACACCTCTAATGGCAGATGATTTATCATATGATTGCATACTGACTAGAGCAGTTGGTGTTTTTGGTCAACTAATGGCAGAATATCTACTGACCTATTTTCTTGCACACGAACGTCAACTGATAGAACGGATTGACTATCAAAAAGAAGGTAAATGGTATGATCGTCAACCAGGTACTCTTAAAGGACGACAGATTATGATTGTTGGAGCTGGAGAAATTGGCTGTTGTGTTGCTCAAATGCTGGTACCTTTTGGTGTCAATTTGATAGGAATTACTAACACACCTCGTTCGATCAGTCCATTTCATCAATGTGGGACATTAGAAGATCTTCCTCGGTTTTTAGAAACTGCGGACTATGTGGTTAATCTCCTACCCAATACATCGCAAACGCAAAATATCTGGAATGCAACGTTATTTGCTCGAATGAAACCAACAGCTATATTTATTAATGCAGGACGAGGTAGTGCAGTTGTCGATACTGATCTCATTACCAGTTTGGAACAGAAACAATTGGCAGGTGCAGTAATTGATGTCTGTCGAACAGAACCATTACCTTCCGACCATCCATTTTGGCGTACACAAGGACTTCTTCTTACTAGTCATAGTGCTGCACCATCTCTGGCACATGCTATTGTTGAGCTTTTTTATGACAATCTAAATAGATTTTGTAACAATCTTACTATGCGCGGTAGAGTTGATTTTGATCGTGGTTATTAGAAAACATTAATTCCTTTTCAATTAATCTATGTGTATAAATAAATTCAGTGTGTAGAATATTTACCTTCACCCGAACAGAAAGAAACATGTTTTTCTCTTTCATAACATTGTGCAGGAATATGAGTCATACATACATACATACATAAACATATATTTATTCTTCAGTCGTCATGTGATTGCATGGCATAGTAAGTGATGGAGCGTCCACAAATCATATATAAAAATAATGGTAATTTTGAAGAAGTAACAGATCTTGTTAATGAAACATTACGTGGAATTATTTGTGCATGTGAAAATAATAATGTACATCAATTAGAAACAATTTTACAATCAATTGAAACAGTTGAACTTAATCGTTATTTAAATGCAATGATGGAGTTATATCGTTTTCCAACATATCTGTTAACTCCATTAATGTTTGCATCTGTTCATGGACATAGTTCAATTGTTCGTTTTTTATTAGAAAACTATTCTCATTGTTGTATAGTTGATGCACTGAATTGTTCGTGTGACTTTAATTATGAAACTGATAGATATGAAGGATATTTCTATAGACAAACAGCACTTTGGCTTGCTGTTCAATACAAACATTTCAGTGTTGTTCAAATACTCATATCACTTGGAAAAGCAAATGTTAATCATATGGCAGATGAGTCCGAACGAAAGTCATGGACACTATTAGGTTTAGCATGTAGAGATGGACAATTAGAGATGGTCAAATATCTCATTGAAAATGGTGCTAATTTATACAATGTTGATCAAAATAATTCAACATCTCTCATGATTGCATGTAAATATGAAAACTATGATGTTGTACAGTATTTACTAAGTTTAGATGATATCAATCAACATCTTCTAAATGCAATGGATAACAATAGATCAACTGCATTACATGTCGTGGGAAATATATCTTATAGAACAGTTGATCGAAAATTAGATATTATCAAATTGTTATTAGAAGGATATCATGCAAAAATTATCAAGAATAACGTGGGATGCACACCATTAACAATAGCTGGTATAGACGATGATGAGCTTGTTATGAATTATTATATGAATGATGATGACAAATCTTGGTATACAACTTCACAAATCATTGATGAACTTGAATTAGTTGGATGTTATCATTTGATATCGAATGGAGTCGATAGATATAGCAAATCTTATGAATATTTTCTACGAGCAATGAAATTAAGATACAAAGACTTAAATAAACCAATTCTTAAAACTAATGTTCTACCACCGATGGAAGTTTATGATTATTATATTGAATGTCAAACAATCGAAGAGTTAGAACTGATTAAAGATGATCCAGATCGTATCATGATGCAAAGTCTTATGATATGGGAACGATTGAGTATAACATTCGATTTTCTTAATCAACTTAATACTCGAGCTTTATATTATGCAAAGAGCAAAGAATATCAACGTGCTATACAGTTATATACACATGCATGTTATCTTCGAATAAACACACATATTGATTTACATGGATATTTAGAGAATCTGAAGAATTGTACTAAAATCATGAGTAAAATGATCGAGTATAATAAAACGGAAGAAATTCAATTTGATATACTTATTAAAATATTAGAATTAACTGGAAATAAATTTTTAAGAATTAAAGATCTTCGATTGGTGAAAGATTTTCATGGAAATAATGATAGATTTCCTTGGTCATCAAATGAAATCAAATCCACTGAAGTGTATCATATAGATCAATGTTTATCTATCATACTTAATCTAATTTTTATTGGAATTGAAGTAAGTAACACAAGAATAAATTGAAATATAACATTAAAAAAATCTAGATCTTAAGATATAGTGGTGAAAAAGAACAAGAACGACGACGAATTATTCATCAATTAGTTCAACAATTACTTGATTCTGATTATCGTACTGTATCTGATAACAAAACATTATTACATCTTTCTTTGATTCCATACCACAAGGATCGGTGGCTTGGTCATATTGGTATTGTCACAACATTTCCATCTCTACCGGTTGTGAAATTCTTATTGTCTTGCCGAGCATCAGTCAACGCAATTGATAATAATCATTATACACCATTGCATGATTTTGTTCTAAATGATTATAAACATTTTCCCCATCTCCAATGGATTGATATAGAAAACATATTTAAATTGCTTATCAATTCTGGTGCACATCTTGATGCAATTGCTCATGGACGAACACCGAAAGATTGTGCTAAAGATACAAGATTTCAACGTCTTTTTGAAATGCATCCCATTCAATTGCACTTAAAATGTATTTGTGCTCGACTGATTCAAAAGGAAAAGATCGATTATATGAATTCAATTCCTACACATTTGCAATCATTTATTAAAATGCATTGATTATACTCTCAAATTATTGACAATTATTGAATAAGAAAGATATTCATATAAAATAAAAATATTACTTCATGTTATGTCATTTAAAAAAACTGCACTACGCCATATGGCTTCTCTACCATCGCTTATCTATATGACGCTGAAATAAGAAAGAATATTCTAAAGATAACTAAGATTTTCTTTTTCTTCTCATATCATACTACGTCAGTTAAATCATTATGCACTTTTCAAATGATACGACAAAATTTAACGTTATCTTTGCAAAGTAAGATGATCATGCAAAGTGTCTAATTCATATAAATACACATCACTTTTTCATTACTAGTAAATCATTTGTCGTTGATAAACAAGACTATTATCATTACATACAATAACAATAATGAAAGTCATCATCGCTCTCTGTGTCCTCTTCGTAGGCGCTTATTGTGCACCTATGCTCGATGAACAACTCGGTAATCAATGGGCTTTATTCAAACGTGTTCATGAAAAACAATACTATTCAATTGAAGAAGAAACAGCTCGGTATGTTATACAATATTGTATTGTTTTTGTTAGAAATTAGATTTATTATTTTTGTTTGATAGCCGTACCATCTGGGAAGCTAATCTTGCTAAAATTCAAAAACACAATGTTGAAGCTGACTTAGGTATTCATACATACACCTTAGGAATGAATCGATTCGGTGATATGGTAAGTTATTTTTTTCTTATATTATTGCAAACATCAAAATACATTACATATATATATATTTGTGTAGACCAATGAAGAATTCCGTAAACAAATGAACGGTTTCAAAGTCTCAGCTAAAGATGAATCATTCGATCGTCATACATTCTTAGCTCGAGCAAATGTTGCTATTCCAGATGCTGTTGGTATGTATCTCTCATATTAATTCTTTATTTGCACATAATCTTAAAAATATTTTGTATAGATTGGCGTACAAAAGGTTACGTAACACCAATCAAAGATCAAGGACAATGTGGATCATGTTGGGCTTTCTCAGCTACTGGTTCACTCGAAGGTCAACACTTCGCTAAAACACAACAACTCGTCTCACTCTCTGAACAAAACTTAGTTGATTGCTCAGGCAAATTCGGTAACATGGGTTGTGACGGTGGTTTAATGGATTCAGCTTTTCAATATATCAAAGCTAACAATGGTATTGATACCGAAAAAAGCTACCCATATGAAGCTCAAGATGGTAAATGCCGATTCAAAAAAGAAAATGTTGGTGCCACTGATACTGTATGTATTATCTTTATACATGAATTTAAAAACTTATACTATAATTATCTTAAATGTAGGGTTTCGTTGATATCAAAGCTCAAAATGAAACTGATCTTCAAAATGCTATTGCTACCATTGGTCCAATTTCAGTTGCTATTGATGCATCACAAGATTCATTTCAATTCTACAAATCAGGTATCTACAATGAACCAGATTGTTCATCAACCGAACTCGATCATGGTGTATTAGCTGTTGGTTATGACAAATCAGGATCAGGAGAATACTACATTGTCAAAAATTCATGGGGAACATCATGGGGTAATCAAGGATACATCTGGATGGGCCGAAACAAGAAAAATCAATGTGGTATTGCTACCATGGCCAGCTATCCTCTTGTTTAATTCAACGATTATATTAAGAAAATAATACGAACTGTATATTTAATCCTTTTTCATATTTTTCATCTAGTTGATACATATAACATCTTTAAAATAAATCGAATTTTCTCTACAAAAAATCTTGTATTATCGAATTGATATTATTGAAATAATCTTGAGGAAATGGATGTAGATAAAGACACAACACCCACACTCTCAAGATGATTTTAATGGTGATACTTATCAAGATCTGGCTGTTATATATCAACACACTAATACTATAGAATGTTGCACGCGTGAAATTCTCAAGAAAAGCAACTCCAGTCTCTAACATAGTACAAATCAATCAGTAAAACTTCTGTTTCTAAGAAAAGGATTACATATAGTTTGATCTCCTCTTAAATCATTGTAATTACAAGACTTTTTTTCATTTTTCTTTTTACAAAACATTGAAGAGAAAGGACATCATGTATTATGTAAATTTCTCGTATTTGCTTTTATTTTTATGTCATTATTCTGTTGCTTATTAAACAATATTTTAAGCTACTATATAATCATTAAACTCACATTAACGTCTATAAATCAAGATATCCATGTGAATTTTCTATAATTATCAGTTACTTATTAGCAAGCAAGGAAGAGAACAGCTAATTATTGGCGTAATTTGTAGAATTAAGAAATATTCATAAATGACTTAGAAACGCTTGTTAATGCAGCTGCTTGGAAGTTAAATTGTAGTATTCATGTACTTCAATATACAGATAACAAATATTTTCATAGCAATAGACCTTTTACGCTCAGAAGAATGCGTAATGTCATGAATTAGTGATAACATAATAAAAATTAATTAAAATAAATCGATTTCTCGAGATATTTTCGTTTTATCATCTCGTCGTCACGCTCGTTTTTATTTGACTTTTCGTTATGTATTTGAATGGATACTGAAACAGTCATAATTGAAAAACGGATTAATTACCAATTTTTGCGCTGATTTGACGCCTTTTTGTTATTAATAACACAGGATTGTTGAAGGTGTATAATATGTTAATATACACTTTCTTCATTTATCTGTGATGGAAAAACCTGTCATAGACATTATTGAACTTCATTTCTTTAATACCTCTGATTCAGTTATGATCTTGCCTGAATATTTTTCATTTAGGATTACTCAGTAATTCTGTTCTCATTTGAAAGATAAACATTTCTTTTTTAAGTTTAAAAATATTAATAAATCAATAATCTATTAGTTTAAAAATTCTTTCAAATTTTAATAATTGTTCTGATTCTCACTAGCTATCAAATATTTATTCATATCATTTTTTTATATATAAACTGGAACTGCTGAATTCAAGAATGACGTTCATTTCCGACGAGAATAGCAACACATAACCCGTTACCTATTTTTTAATTGCTTTTTTCATAATTAAAAACTGATTCGAGGGTAAAGAAGATACCAAAAGCTTTGGACTTTGTAATCTTATTTTCCATTAATTCATAAATAAAAGCCTTGTAATAATCAGTAAATTATGTTGAATAAATCTATTCATTCATCATTGAATGTCATATATGACAGCTGATGACGATTAAATGGATTTATTCATTATTAAGTGTCATATATGACAGTCAATGGCTCTTTCAATACTAATACCATATGTAAATCAAAGTAAAAAGAACGCCAAGGTTCAATTGATAAATATACATTTGAATATAACTGTCAGAGATAAGAATGATTTTTTTCTAAAAATCGATTAGAATTTGCAATTGCCTTGATATTTTGGGGAACTTCAATCTTAAATAACTACAGCAATTCTAAATGTATTCGTTCTTGATGAATATATGATATCTGATTTTATGCTTTCAATTTGAAATCGCTTTACTATTACGCGTTTCATATAAAATCTATTTGAATGCGAATTTCATTAAGATGTAATCTTTTCAAAGTTAGGATATTTAATTCATGACATGATTTTTCACTTCTTTTTTAAATAATTTTGACATTTTTTAATAAAAAGTCTAATGAAGTTTAGACAAATAAAGTTGCGTCTGATATAGAAGAAAGAAACGCTTGGAAATATGATTGCGCCCCAACACATCAAATGTTTTAAAGAACTTATTATGACGCACATCATTTTTTTTTCTAACTGCGTTTTTGATGCGTCGTAAAATCATTTTTAAACACCTCTGGACGCGTTTCAAAGCATCGATTTTGCGTTCTATGATTACATGGATGGAACATTTAATAATAGAATATAATTTTCCATAGAATATTAAATTTTTTTTTTTTTTCTAAATTGCTGCAAGCAAAAGTTTTTCTTTCGTATAAAATATGGTTTACTTTAAGCTTATTAGATACCATATATTTTTTTTATATCATAAGAGATATTAACGCATTTTAAGCAGTACCTATTTAAAATCATGATGAATAATATTGCATTTGTACTCAACTGGATTACACTTATTATTAGTATATTTGCATGTTTGATTTCATCTATTATCTTTATCCATATCATCTGTTATCTCTTTAATAATCGTATGAAACCAGAAGATAGAATAACTATTATTCATTGTGCAAACATTTATCCACTCATCTTCTGCTTTACCGGAATATTAGTTGCATTTAGTATTCAATCAGTATTAGGAGATTTGTATGGAAAGGAGTCAAGTGCATCACCATGGTGTATTTCCACAGCATTTATGTTTCCTGTTCTTTGCACTACGTTATATTGGAGTTTTGTCAATCAGGTAATCATGAACTAAAATATATCATTAATTTGAAAAATATTTCTCTTTAGGCTATCTTTCGTCTTTGCCGAATTGTATATGCAACTCATAAGTGGCTTCAACATTTTTGGTTGTATATTATTATACCTCCTATTGAATTTATTTTAAGTTGTGCACTGTTGTCTCCACTCCTTTTCTGGCATCACATTGTTTATTTACCACAAGAATACTACTGTTATGTACCATACACAAATATTCTTGGCATTCTTTGGGTGATATTAAATGCTTA
>CAJNOI010001116.1:0-18941 GCA_905250115.1 Adineta steineri | reverse complement strand
CCGACATCAACAAAGTCTTCTATGGCAAATTCAATAGGAATTCTAGGGATACAATCACCAACGGCTTGTATTGAACATATCAATCAAGATCCAGAAAAATGGAAGAATATATTTCGTGATGTGACTTATGCCATTGGGAAAGGTTTTGATCCAAATGCTAGTGTTTCACATATCCAGTTTGGTGAATATATTCGAGATCATCTTGCAGCAGTCATAAAATATCTTGAGTCAAGCAAAGCTCCAGTAAAAACTCAATTTATTCGTGACAGAGCAATTAAAACTACGGACGATACAGCTGCTAATAAAATCGTAATTACTTTAGGAAGTGGAAAGACGATTTCCACTGATGCTGTTATATATGCATTAGGAAATGCCAATCCAAAACCACTTATAGATATGTATGGTAATGAATTGAGCGGTAGAAGTGGTTATTATAACCTTGATGATCATGCCTTCACTCGAGAAAATGTAAATGAAACAGATTTTACTGTAATCATCGGTACAGGAAATGGTGCATGTTTTTCTTCTCTTTGGGCTATAGATAATGGTTATAATGGAAAATTTCTATTGGTATCAAGAGATGGTAATGTTCCACATGTAGCTGATCAATCCAAGCCATACATCAGAAGTATATGCACAACTGAAAAGATTGAAGAAGAAATAAAGGAATTAACAAATATAACGGCTGATTATTTAAATGAACTATTCAAGAAGGAGATGAAAATTGCCTGTACAGCTGGATTCAACTGGCGAGATGTAGTAGATTCAATGATCTGTGACACGAATAAACTGTGGAGAGCAATGAACGAGGTTGAACAGAAAACTTTCATACAAAAATACGGAGCATTATGGGGTAATGCCAGATATAGAATACCCAATGAACAATGGGAACGGGTTAACAAATTGCGAAGTGAAGGAAGACTTGAAATTACTGGCGGACTGCACAATATTGAAATTACTACAGATATCGCTTTCAAGTTGACTATCAAAAATCAGGATGGATCTTTTAGAACTGTACATACAAAAAAACTTGTTAATAATACTGGTCCATCAAAATATTTGGAACAAATGCCGGTGTGTGCTAAAGAACTTATTACTAGTGGTTTGGCAAGAATGCATCATAGAGGAGGACTCGATGTTGATAATGACTTTAGACTCATTAATTCTAAAGGTGAACCATCGTCACGACTTTTTGCATTGGGCCCAATTGTAAGTGGTGCACATTATGAATCAATAACAATTCCAGCTATTCGCTCCAATGCCAGTATAATGGCGAAGTCATTGATTCAACATCATGTTACTGTAAAACGTAGTGGGCTACATTTCAGTGGTTATGATCATAGACCTTATGATTATTCGACGATGACTCCGGACCAGCTCTCTGATGTATTTAAGAAAACACGCTTTGCTCTCAGCCTTACAAATATCTATCCACGTCATTATACTACGGAAGAGAAAGCTAAATTATATACTATTGAATTTGCAAAAACATCGTTAGCATCTGGTAAAATTAGTGCTCCACCAGGTAGAACAATATTATGGTCTGGTGGTTATATTCCTTCGCATCCTCTTGGTTATGGATTAGGTAGAATCATTGCTGAACGTTGGCTAGTAGAAAAGAATTATACATGTGAAGAACTTTATCATACAGTAGCCATGACTGAAGCAGGATTACCAGTTCTAAATCCAATGTGGGATGATATGAGTATTCCTTACAGCATCAAAAAAGAAGTTACACCTACGTATATTTTGGGTTTTGCTGCATGTGCTACTGGTGAAATTAGTCTCAATGTCGATGATACAGACATAGATTCATTCTTTCGTGAAAATGAATTACGAATTGTAATGGAGAATCCGAACATTACTTCAGTCAGAGTAATAAGAGTGAACCGTGCAACAGACATATTGCAAGAAACTTTACACATGAATCGACATAAATGGTATAATGATCAGAAAGATCAATGGGTGAATTCTATAGTGACAAGATACCAACTAGCCCGTAGCAGTTGTAAAACAAATAATTCAAACCATCTCTTATATGAACGTATGTCGATGTCGCTGATCGAAGAACTGTACGATAGTTATAGAAATATGACGGATGGTAACCAACTTATTCAAGGATTTTATAGAGCAATTGGCATGGAATATGGAGATATGGGTCGGAAACACGATAAAGCATTGGAAATATTGCGATTGGAGAAATTTGCTCCTCTAATTGAAATTAATCCTGAACTATTAAACCATGAAAAAATGAATGATGAACATTCTAGAATGACTCTGAAATGTTTCTATGCAATCTGTTAGTGTATTGTACTGATTACCGATTGATATTACTTTTTTTCTTTTTTTGCTTGAAAAGTAAAAGAATCTTAGACAGAAGATGATAACGGCATGTTGTTATTGTTGATGTTTGTTAGGTGAGCTGATGCGCAAATATCAAGAATAAGATAAAGGGTGTTTATGTGCAGGAATGAAAACTTTCTCTTTTCGGCCTTCAGTTGCACTATTATATTATCATGAAACAGTCTCTTTTGTTTTTTTTCTTTGTCTGCGTTTTAACGCACGCACTTCGTACCTCTACAGCTACGCCATCTCGATTTACTAATGTTCATTCATTTCCATTATTTAATTCGGCTGAAACTGGTCTTCATATGCCAGCTCTCGGTCTTGGTACCGGTTTTTATGGTGAACAAAACGTGCCTTATGGCACTTATCCGGAATGTGGCGCAGAACCACCTGGATGTGGTCCTAGTACACAGAAAGCAGTATACACATGGTTGACTAAAGCGGGTGGACTTCGACTCGACTGTGCTAATTCGTATTACAATCAACGATCCGTTGCGCAAGGAATTCAGCAAAGTCTCGTCGATCGATCAGAAGTTTTTATTTTAAGCAAAGTTGGACCGACTTTTCCTTTAGGCTACAATGAAACGATCAATCAAACGTTGGATATTCTGCAAGAACTTCAAACGACTTGGATCGATCTATCACTCGTACATTGGCCAACCATGAAACATCCCGGTCAATCGGATGTACCAAAAAGTTCTGATCCAGCATGTAATACTACTAATCCACTCACGTACAATGAAAAAGATTGTCGTCTATCGACATGGTCTGCCATGCTTTTATTATTTGAACTTGGAATAGTTCGATCTATTGGTGTATCAAATTATAATACCACACATTTGCAAGAAATGATTGATGCTCGCCTGCCATTACCAAGCGTCAATCAAGTTTCATTTAATCCATATAATTATAGAACTGGACGAGCAGATTTACTAGAATTTTGTCAAAATAATCATATTCAATTAGTAGCCTATTCACCGTTAGGAGTACCAGATGTACATCGATATCCCGTTACACATCAAAACAAAACATTAACAGGTATGTCTCCTACATTGCTTCAAGATCCAGTCATCAGTTCAATAGCCAAAATTTATAATCGAACTGAAGCACAGATTATACTACGTTGGATACATCAATTGGGAGTTGCATCGAATCCACGCTCAATGAACGAAACACATATGAAAGAAAATCTTGATATTTTTGCAAATCCATTTACAATTAACGACAACGATATGATGCGCATTGCTAATCTAGCGCAAGATACGTGTGACGTTGATCCGGACTGGTATGAATGTGTAGGAAATGGAAATCTTCCATAACATTTCTGTTTTAATTTTTTGTATCTATCCTTCAAAATTTGTGATCATTCTTATTCCTTCATATATCTTGAGAGTGTGAGTGTGGGTAGGAGTTCCTTGTTCACACCTATATTCACATGTACGCCGGCACCCACATTCACACCCACACCCACATCCTTAAGCACGAAACGTTTTTCATTTTTCCAAACTTAAAGCCGTTCGCTGGTAGCATGGAAAACCTTTTAACTTCGATAAAACATCAATATTTTTACGGTGTTGTGTACGTGTATATCCTACAAAAACTCAGAGAGTATCGTCAGGCCACCAAAGCAAGAGAAAAACTACAATATTGTTTCAAAAGAAACTACTCATAAAAGAGCACTTCTGACTAAACATCAGTACTTCATTAAAGAGCCGAAGATCAAGAGTGATCGAACTACACACAGTTTGATAGTTTTATAGAAAATTGTAATGGTCAATAAAATCTCCAGCTCACCTTAATATAATTCATGTAAGTTCCTCAAAGATATTTGGAAGAAAGTTACCATTCATAAAATAGATGTTTTTTGACTAATATGCTAGTGAGCGTTTATCAATCTGAAATAAATGATAGACAATGACTGTTAACATAGGAAGCGATTAAGAGGAAACGACGTGCAGAAATAGTTATAAAACCTCGTAATAAGTCAAAACAGTGCGTTGATTAAACATATCATCATCACATCGTGGTGTATTTCTTTTCTCATAAATGTTTTTTCATTCCAATTGGAGACGCCATATTCTACCACACACAGCTAATCTAAACTGCCATGGAAATGGACAGTATTCTGTGTCGACTAGTATTTCAGTTGCAGGATAACGATGTCCGCAACTCGTAACGTTTCGTCGAATTTTATGATGTTCGCAATCGAGTTCGATTTCAATCCTGTCCCACGGATATTTACATGGATCGCATCCGTTGTATTTCGATATTCCTTTTTCGTATATATTGTTTTGTTGCCACGAATAAGCGTAGAATTTTTGTCCTTGTAATCCTTTATCTGGACAACTTGGATGTTTTGAGATAATACCACAATTCACAGGCAACTCTATGTTTTCAAGGTTCATACAAATGCGATGGATTCCAGATGAATAAAGAATCGAACCACGAAGCCAGACCTCTGAACTCGACGAGGGGCGCTTTTCCACAATACGCCCATTCTCCGAAAGGGATGCATGACCGCTGACCAGGACTAGCTTTTCATTTTCTATTTCTAGAAAAAAAAATGTCCAAATATAGTTGGTACTAAAAGGTTAAAAGGATCTGGCAAATTCTATTAAAGTCTAAAACACGTAAATTATCTATTTTTACAAGACATTTAGATTGGTTGCTTTTTCTTCACGTAGTATATGATAACCTCTACGCAAAGTTGAAATAGTATTGATCTTTTTGTTCCGTTTTCAAGTAGGTAATTTATCTTTATATACTGCTGCCTATTTGATATTATCTTTTTTGATGCTATTTTACCCAGGTCGACGACTACAAAGTGTGTATACGACTGCAAATGATCATATGCAGGTGATTTACGCCCTTTATACGGCCGTATTTTGCCGTAATGCATGGCTTAGTATTACGGTTGTATTTCTTCGAAAATGATACGGAGAAGTATGGTCGTAATACTGAACCACGCATTACGCTGACTTACGGTAAAATACAGCCACGACGACCGTATTAAACCGTGTATGATCGTTAACGATCGTGGATGTTTGACCTGGGTAGTCTGAATAGTTTTACACTAAACGTGCCGAAGCCTAGTTCGTTAAAACGCACCCGTGAGCTAATGAAAATGTACAGATCGATACAGAATGTTCCTATAAAACTATTTACGGTATCTTGAATATGAGAAAGCGTTCTCTCGAAAAAAAGTTTCCATCACAATTTATGCAGTATGTAGGTGTTAAAGATAATGATGCTGATTTTGTTATATACGAGAATGTTTTAGCAATATTTCTTGCTCTTAGTCGCTATGTGTGGGAGAGTGTCAGCCTAATTTGTTACTTCGTATTGCAACGCTTTTTACGACTCTTCCATAAGATATGGAGATACAAAATAAGAGAGAAATGATGGTTTACCACCATTAAACAGAATAAATTAAAAATAAGAGATGAGTCTTAAATATAATTCTTGAAATTTGAAGACTAACATGTGATCTTACCGATTACTTGTGCTGATGCAACAGCCCCAGATAGAATAGAGAGTATGCTATCTAGGTTTCTGTTCATAGTCGCTGATCGTGACGGTTGCGAATAGATATTTGTAGACGCTGCTTGTGACGGCTGCAAATCGAGACTTGGAATACTTGATCTAAGTGGTACCCTGTTAGGATATAAATTTGAAACCAGACGGTGCAACTCTTTGAATGTTGGCCGGTATTGTGGTTCGTGATTCATGCATCTCAAAATGATTGGCCATAGATGATCAGTACACATGTTTGTTGCCGGTCGTTTCAGTCGTTCACCACCCAACACTTTTTTTTTGACCTGATCATCTGTCAATTCCTGCCATGGAAAAGCTCCCTTAGAAAGAGCTTCCCACATGAGAACACCCATTGAAAACATGTCTGACTTTTCCGTGTAACATTGTCGATCAGTCGCTGCCTGTATAATTTCGGGTGCACTCCATCGAAGTGGAAATATAGCGATAGTTGATGTTGTATAAGTTGTGGTCTGATAAAGAGAACTTCCTCGAGCCAAACCAAAATCAGTCAATTTGACAAGATTTTGATTGGAATCGGTAGGATTAAACTTAAATACGAGAATATTTCGACAGGCTAAATCACCATGAACGATACATTTCTCTGTGAGATAGACCAAGGCATCGATTATTTGAAGAAAAATTTCGTAAAAAATTCCCGTATTTTGAGGCAATATAGAAGCATTTAATAACAATTCGGCAAGATCTCCTAAAGGTGCATATTCTTGAAGCAACGTCATTCCAGTATTTTGCTCATCGCCTGTTTCAACCAAACCAAATGTACGCACAATATTTCGATGTTGGCTCAGTTTAACATAGAAGGATGCTTCTTTTAGAGCACGTG
Source organism: Adineta steineri (assembly GCA_905250115.1). NCBI lineage: Eukaryota > Metazoa > Rotifera > Eurotatoria > Adinetida > Adinetidae > Adineta > Adineta steineri. The sequence goes on along the minus strand of CAJNOI010001116.1, from coordinate 12,220 downwards.
CACCACGAATTTGTAGAAGAACTATTTCGGGTCCTTGCAGATTGTTTAACCATTCAGCTTCGTACAAAAATTTGCCGCCATTTTGAAACAACGCTCGGTTGCCTTTCTTTTTTACGTCGACATTCAATTTGAATCTGTAGTTTTGTTTTGCTGATCGCTGATCTAATTCAAGCATTTGCTTAACAACGTAATTTGGACGTAACGAATTACGTGAAATTGGTTCTCGCGTCATTGGACTGGTGCTGTTGTTTTGCAACCATTGAACAATAGCGGAACGCTCATAGGTATGTCCGTCATCAGCGATTACAGGATCAACGAAGCGTACACCTGTTATTGGACATTCCAGCAGTTCGTTAAATGCGCGTTTCTCTGGTTGTGCAGCCATATTTGCGATTCTAAACGATATGAAAAATCTCTTCAATTCTTGAATAGCTCTATATTCATAGATATATCGATTTTGTAATTTTGAAGACTAGATTCATTGGCAGTGTTGCTACATAGAACAGTTTATATTCAATGCTTTTCATTTCTTCTAAAAACTGTACAGATCATTTTTAGAAAAATTACGAAGGAAACGGAAATACATATTCAGGGAAGAGCAGTTAATATGACGGAATCAGACGCATTTTTTCATACATATATATCCATTAATTTTGCATCTTCAAAAGTATGTAAGTGAGAATGTGAGAATGTTTTATTCATCTCTTTCACAACTTTTGCAATGCTGTCACCTTTTGAAGTCCGAAAAGCAGAAAATGACAGAAATTTTATCATCGGAAGGCAGAAAAAAGTAGAAAGTATGTGTGTAATACAAATAGAGGTGTAAGCCGAATGGTTGTGCTTCTACCGCTACCATGATGTAAATATGAAAACTAACAGGTTTTTGAATATTTTTGACACTCAGAATGAGTTTATAAAATTCTTCTTATCACGTAGTATTTTTCCATAATTTACTGAGACTCATCGAAACTTGATTGATCACGCGTGCTAAGAGTATTTTTAAGTAGATTGGTTTACAAATTAAAGGCTGTCTTTGGTATAACTGCTTAAGATCAAGCGGAAAAGTCCACTAATTTTAACTCTATTAGAAATGACTACCTACCCAAAGTTTAGACCTGATGTCTTTGAAGAATATGACATTATCCTATAGGAAGATATTTTTTTAACTAAGTTATTCATCTGTCACAAAACAGTTTAAAATTGTCATCTCTGGTTTTATATAAAATTTTATACGACATATCAGAGTAATATCATTTGAAAAACGATAGATGTTATAAAAATGAAATCAAGAATCAGTTCGAAAAATACACTGTTTGTGAATTTTAAATGACTTTTCAATTTCTTTGTAAATACACTAGTGAGAAAATACGTTGAATTCTAATCAGTACTCCATTTTATCCGATTTCTATTTATGACAGGCAATACTCACAAAGTATTTGATTATTTGAAGTAATATTGGGAAGGAAACGTTGTTTGAAACAGCTCTCTCCTCTTTTCTTTCCAACTAGAAATGAAACAATGTGATATTTTTTCTTCTTTCTCTAAATTTGATTCCTCAAATTAGCATCGGATTGGTTGAAAATAAGAAAAAAATTTTTTTGTCTTTGACAATATTGTATCAGAGAAAAACTAGACAGTAATTACATACTACTTCGTCTGTAAAGCAGCTGTACTATGGAAACCAAGATTTTATATTTTTCTATTTACTCTTTAAAAATATCACGATATAATGTAAGCGACGGTCGACGCTGATGAAAATTTCTTTTTATTAGAAAACGCATAATGTGTTGCTGACGGTGAAACAGATGACATACTCTTTTTCCATTACCTTTCCTCTATTCATTCTCGTATTAAGCAAAGAGAAAATTTTCTCATTTGAAGAAAGAATGAAAAAGTGTTTATTTATTTTTTATTACAATATATTTTTGTCGTTCCTTCACTTCAACAACTAACGTAGTGTAGTGAAGAAACGATTCTTTTACTCCAATACGAAGTAAAAAAATGAAAATAATTTTATCTGTACAGCGAGAGTACTGAAAAGCGTTGCGAAAGAAAACAAAACCAGGATTATTTCAAAAAAGACGATTCTGAACATATCGTATCGGTTAGCAAATGACTAATCTTTTTGTCTACTTGTTCTTTTCTTACTTAGGTGTGTGAGGGACATCTTTTAAAAGACTAATCAATCAAATATAGAATTACTATTCCATATAATCCATTGTTAAATATAATTCTAATGAAATTATTAACAAATCAGTGTGAAAACTTTTGTTAGAAATCGAAATATGTTATCACACTTGATAATTTGTCATTTATTGCATCGAAAGAAGGCTGAATGTGGGTGAATGAGAATCGTTACTCTTTATTTACACTTGCACCCTTAAGGTGGTCCCTGATACCTAGAGGTAGTTCCTATCAGCTTTTGGTAATTGTATGTTCATAGTGCTTAAAATATTTAGAAGCCTCATGTAACTGCTCTGAGATGAGTATGGTAGTATCTTTTATTAGGCCTTACCTACATCCACAAAGTTGTTCTCACACTCTTCCCGACCATGAACCCTTCAAAATACCGACTGTGTTCAGCTAGATTATTTCCTTTATGCCATAGTTTACATGTAATGCGTCCAGAATCTCATTAGACAAAGACCATCTATTGCTTCGATTGTAGAACTTTCTAAATTCTCGTTCGGCTATTTGACAAAAATAACATCGTTTTTTCGGCATCTATTTCGATATGTTTATAATAAATAAATGTCACGTTTCGTGATGAATGTAGAATAAACGAGATATGAAGAGAAAGAATGACACTATATAGGGAATAATCTCAATGACTAGTGCCACTACATCACAAACATCGTTCAGCAACTGTGTATAATAATAGACATAATATAAATTTATGATTATTCTAATACTGAAAATTTTTTATTAATAAGATAATCAATAAATGGCACTTGCGACCTTTATGAATTTGTAAAAATCGTCAAAGTTTAACCATGAATAAGATATGCATCATAAATATAGTAAAAAAATCATTAAATATAGAATTTCATGAACATAGATAAATACAAATCGGTAAGTGTTTGAAGAGAATAACAGAAAAATTGCAGTTTTCTCATCTGTTCATTGATAAGAAAAACTTTTTTTTGAATATTAAATTTGATATTTTGATAGAAATATATATATTTAATGTTTATTAAATGAATGCCCACATGATGAACAGAATTGACTTGTGAGAGCTTGGCGTAGTGCACCACATTGGGAACAAAATCCTGCTGATTGTCCAGGATAAGGAGGAGGTGCATAGTTACTTTGTTCACCAAAAGCTATTGTTTGATCCGAAGCAAATTGATTCGGATAATATGCTACACTTCCAGGAGCAATAGAACGACCAATATCTATTACTAACTAAAAAGAAAGATATTAACAAATCTATTCAAAAATAAATCAACTTACATGATTAACGGCTTGATGTGTATGTTGATCTCCGTAATATCCACCATAATTTGTTGGAATATCTAATCTCCAACTACATGGTATTGGTGATCGAGAAGAATATTTTCTTGATTCTTCTGCAATTGCTTGTCGCATTGTTTCTGCACGTCGAAGTTGTAGAGTACAACATGCAATAAAACAAAAAATCATTCCAGACATAATGATACCCATTCCAACACCAACTAATGCAGGAAACCCACGTCGTACATTATTAGCTGCTGTTACTCCACCAACAATAAATAATATTATACCAATTATAAAAGTCAAGATAAGAACAACGCCTACGATTAATAAAATTTTACTTGAAGCAATTGTACGATTAATTTTATGAATTGATTCTTGAAATTCATTTTGGTTAATTATTCCATTAAGATGAATTGGATATGTTGAATCAAATTCTGCTTTCAAACATCCAGCTAATAATACAAAAACATTAAAGAATAGAAAATTTAAAAAATGAATAATTACTTTGAACAAGAGGTATATATACTGAATTAGGATTTACCGGTATACTAATCATTTTTTTCTCATATATTTCACGTACAAATATATTTATAAAATCTCTTAAATACTAAAGATTACATGACGTATATATACTGTAATAAAGTAAATATCACAGATGATACCTACACAACAATAGAAAAGGACAAAGTTGTATATTTGACGGCGATAAACGGTAGCATGTGTTTTTACTATGATGTCATATAACAACAAAACGGCGTAGAAGAGGATTCATTTTTCTCCGGACAACATTTATCTTTCATCTTTATAAAACATTAGTCATATATTTCTATATCAATATTACATTAACATACAAAAAAAGCTTCCTCAAAGATAAATATTAATAGAACTATTTGAACTTGTAGTATTTTTTGAAAAAAGTTGCATATGTTGAATCAACATTCTTTGATATACTTAGACTACAATCAAAACATAGTAAGTAACAGTAATCCTCTGTATTTTTTGTGAAACACGAACTAAAAGGAGTGTTGAAGTGTTTAGGGGTAGAAATTTGGACCCACTACCCCCCGCCCCCCCCCACTGACGTGACCGACAAAAAATCACACACGTAACCGACATAACATCACAGACGTGACCGACCGAACATCAAAGGCGGCGATCGACATGATATCATAGACCATCACAGACGTGACCGACATATGTTCTTTTGACCTCGTCATAGACGTGACCGACACGTGTTCTTTTGACTTGGTCACAGACGTGACCGACAAGGTATCATAGGCCTTTGTATAGGGTGTGGGTGTGGGTGTAGGCATAAACAAGAAAATATTACGATATTGACACTCATACAACTGTTACAACGCTAATAAAGCGAGTACATTATATATAAATTATTTCTTTCCTATATTTCTCTACCTTCATGCCACACAATGAGGCAAAATCCGCTTCATAAAGATACAATTAAACTATCTTTTTGAAGGTAGAAACAACAGTTAGCTCGTGTTTCACATTTTAATCCCGCCAGGGATTGCGCTAACAGCTTTCTTCTTTATAAACTATTATAATAAATGACAACACTATCGAGAATTTTTGTAAACTAGATAATATGATTTGTACAGATCATGAAATTTTCACAGAATAAAATACTTAGTGGCATTTTCGTTCTTCATCGATAGTCTGAAAAATTAATATTTAAATCTTTGATGTGTTCTATGCATTGTTCATCTGCAATAGAAAAATCATTTTCGAGAACACTAATCACTTGACATTAATAATGTGAAAAGAAATGATTTTAATTATGCATTGAACATAACTCCATTTATTATTAAAGTTCTATCAATATCAATCTTACGTGAACTTTCAATTTGTTTAGTTACACATTATGTATTTAAAGTTATTGCTTCATCAAAAAATCAACTTCGATCATTAACTTTAATGTCAGTCAATGTTGAAGAAGAATTTTCAAATAATGACAAACTGCCGAGTTTAGTAATCAATTTTATTCGTTCAATTCATAAATCTGATTTATTGTTTCTTGCATCAGAACGAACAGATGGGGAACAATATTTTCATTCAGATCTCACATTTTCGATCTACTCTAAATCCATATCAATTACTTTCGAATTAAAAAATGATTTTAGATTGGTAAATCTTTAAAAAATAAGATTACTATCTTCTATGAATATATATCGAAACTTTTATATCTCTTCCACTGAATTTAACATGGTTCATTTTAAACTTCGAAAAAGATACAAAAAATCTTTCCAAATTTAAAAATATTCAAAATACATTGAATAAATATACAGAGAATTTTATGTATACCACAATTAAATAGCATGAAGAGAATGGATATTATCTGAATATTTGATTATGAATGGTTTTTTTATATTGTATTAACTATGTGTGCATGACTAATAATAATTCAGGACGAAAGATCAGTTCTTCTCCTGTATTTTCTGTGTTTTTCTTCTTGTGAATATTGAAAACAAGCTTATTTTAATGTGTATACTTACATTTATTTGTACTCACTCATGTAAATATTTTTTGCTTCAAAATACGTGCGAAACGCAAAGAGTGAACGCGCCTGAATGCATCCCCTGTGAAACAAACGAAGCGTTCAAACGCGTTTCATATAAAATCTAAAAATTTTTAAAAATATATTCAGATCCATCTTAGATTCGAACTGAGCCGCCATCAACAATACTTTTCGATGGTCTTAGCATACCTTACTACACGTAATTAATACGACATTTTTTTCTAACTACGTGTTAACGCATCGATTTTGCGTTCCGTGATTACATGGAATGGGCGAATGGCTTATTGTAATGAATTAATAATTATACTAAAATATTATATAAAAATTACAATAATTTTATGCTACAGAAAGTTTTCTCTCTCTAAGAACTTTCTCGTATAAGAATAATGCAATAGTTTACATGTTGTCGTTCTTTATGAAAATTTCCTATTGAAAACCTATTCTTTATTCAATATTTATATTATAATCGGGATCAAATTCTGTAAAATACTACAACAAAATCTATGTTATGTCATATTTATTTCTATAAAACCAATTAAATTACAGTTGTATCCGTCATTTCTCTTGGATAGCATCATTTCTGAATTTATATTTCCTATGAAAAAATTTTTGTCTGATTATGCAAATATGATTACAATATAAAATACTTTAAATTGCGTTTAGATATAGAAAATAAAATTTCATCCAAGTCGTATTAATTTTATGTTCTATATTTAACATGAAATACATTGAGATAATTAAAAGTAAATTTAAATCTTAATTAAAGCGGAAATATTTTTCATAGATCGTGTGACTTCCTGTAATACTATTCAGTCAAAATTATTAAGAATAAAATGAATCAAATTGTATTTATATTGTGTTTTATGACACTTATTATTTGTTCATTAACATGTTTATTTTCATGTGGTATATTAATTTGTATCATTCATCATCTTTATTATAATCGTTTGCAACAAGAAGATCGAATAATAATTATTCATTGTATTAATATTTATTCATTAGTTTCGGCCTATATTGGACTATTAGCAGTAATTAATATTCAATCAGTTTTAGGAAACTTATATGGATATGATTTTAATTCATCATGGTGTATATTTTCAGAATATCTAATTTCTATTCTAATCAGTAGCTTATATTGGGCTTTTGTAAATCAGGTAATTCATTATAGATTAATTTAGATTAGTATACTAGAACAATGAAAAATATTTTCTTTTAATTGTTAATTTAGACATTGTTTCGTCTCGGTCGAGTTGTATATCCAACAATAAGATGGCTTCAATCATATCGACTATATATTATTTTACCATTGATCGAATTAATTTCAAGTTGTATTTTAATGAGTTTAGTTGTGTTTTTACATAATGTTGTTTATTCTCCAGAAAACTATTATTGTTTTGTACCATTTACTAGAGTGTTTAGTGAGCTTTGGCTTGCATTACATTCTTATGGAAGTCAGATTGGAGTATTATTATTTATCTATATACGCATTACAATTTTTCTTCGTCGTCAAACAAATACTCCAACACTTGTAGTTAAACAACGACAAGATCGTGATTTACTTATCATTCGGCGTATTCTTATAATTGTTGCTTTATTAATAAGTCTTGGAATACCTGGCATAGTTTTTCTAGTGAAGTCATTTATTACAAATACAGATGATCTTCTTACCTTTCCTTTTGTATTTTTCTTCATTAGTATATCAATGATAGGCGTATGCATATCAACGATTATTTTTACACCACAACTAAAAATGATTGTTGTTAAAATAATTCAACATAATCGCGTTACACCTCTGAATGACGGTTTGTTTGGTTCGATTGCAACGAGACAATAATATATGTATTATATATTAATTTCTAGTTATTATATCTAAACTATCGTTTATTGGGACATATTTTTATTTTTGTTGTTTTCTATGTTTTAATATCATATGATGATTTAATTCATTTTCTTCTATATAAACAAAGATACCAACAAAAACTTTTCCCTACAGAGTTGTGCATAACCTTTTGCTCTGAGGGTAGCGCTTTGATTTCAACTAGGGTGTGGGTGTTGAAAAGAAAAAATAAACACCCACGCCCACCCTAATTTGAAATTGTAAACCCTTGAACTTTTCTTGTAAACTATTATTAGCAATCAGATTACCATTCGGCTCCATAACAATTTTTAAATTAGTTTGTTGAAAACTAAATGAATTCAGTTGAATTTTAAACTTATAGAGTAATAGATTACATAAATTTATTAATAAGATAAAAAGCAAAGCAATGTTAAATAATATAAGCTGAATTATGAAACGAATTTAAAAATAAATATTAGTTTAGATTAGTTTTTTCATTAGATGAATAATTGAACAAGTAATAATTAACATCCATGTAGGACGATAATTCATACAAGCATATGATGATTTAGTTGTTGTTGCTAAAAGACAAGATCAATTTTTCAATTTTTTCATCAGAATTAATTATTTAAAAAACTAAATCATTTTAATCTCTTGGAATATTATATTGATTAGAAAATGAGTATTTAAAATTTTTCTAATTAATTCAATATTATTTATGGATATTATCTTTTACTTACTGAATGTAGTTGTTGTTGATGTAGATATAGATGAAACAGTTGTTGTTGTTGTTGTTGTTGATGTTGATGTTGATGAAATATCTAAAAAACGAATCGATTTGAAGATAAGTATGATATTCGCGCACTCATCCATATCTCCAAATCTACTCATAACTTCATTAATTCTAACATTCACAGATACATTGAAATACTCATACTTCTTTTTTCTTTTCGATCGTTAGAACACATTCACTGAAGCATCGATGTTTACACATGTTTTTATCATTTTCATTAAGCCATCTTTATCGTGTAATTCTATTTTCGAATTAAGATAATTCAGTTTTCTTAAACGCACACTCACACCCAAGTTTATTATCTATTGAGCCTTACCAACTCGTTTTCCTGTAAATAACAAATATGTCTATGGACTACTTTCGAAAGAAACTGTTAAAAGTTATTACATTTGACTAGAATTTCTCAGTTAATTATGTGATTGAATTATGATCAGTACAACTAGGTTTGCTCAATAATCCTAGATGTGCCTTATGTGTTTAGAACTAATGACTAGTATTATTCATATAATTAGCACGTATTCGACATTTCGCTTCAATTTCGTGGAACTCACGTAACTTTTAAGTCAAGTTTTCTGGCACTTCTTCCCTCTCCAATTACTAATAAGTAAGCATAACACGTGAGTGATATGTGAGTTACATATTTATTAGAATCGAGAATCAAATAAATTTTTTAATAGAAGATCAGCTGATTTGTATAGACCAAGAACTCTATGACAAGCTTTTACTACTATATCATTTTCTTTAATACCAGAATTTTTGTAGAAAACTAATCCTACTATGCAAAAATAGAACATTGTATTAAAGCATTTCAATACTTACCACAAGAACTGTTTAGGAAAAAAAATTTTTGAATACGATTGTTTAATGAATCAGCAACATATATATTTCCAGAACGATCGAAACTAAAACTAAATGGATTATACAATTGATTGGATTGTGTACCCCCTCCATTACATCCAACTAAACATCGAAAACCATTCAAGTCGGAACCAACAATACGATTATTGAAACTATCCACAATGAATAAATATTTGTCAGCATCTAATATAATTCCACTTGGAAAACTAAGTGTAATTGTTGGATTTCGTGATGTACTTCCAGCTATTGTAATGCCATTTGATTCTCCCGACTGAAACAGTTGAACACGATCATTGTAACAATCTGCCACATATAAATCCAGATTCACATCGACGAAAATTCCACGAGGATAATAAAGTTGATTTGAGGCTGATCCAGAATTAACTGTTCCAGCAGCAACAAAATTTGAAGCTATGTCAGAATCATTCAATGATCTTTTCAGTACTTGATGATGCTGAGACATTGAACAATAAAGAGTATCATCGACATCGACAAACAAATCAGAACATAATGAGCTGACATTCATCACTGTAACAAAGGTATTTGTTTCTGCTATCCATTTCTGTACTCGACCATTCTTTTGACCATCATCGATATAAATATCACCATTTGATGTCAGGAAGAGAGACATAGGTATTGTAAAATTACCAAAAATGATTATTGTTGGATTGGCACTCTCTTCTTCCCACATTACAATTGTATTATTTTCTTGATTAGCAACATAGATTGTGTTGTTTGTGCTCACAAAAATGTCGCGAGGAAATAGACCAACAATCGATTGACTAGCAAAGATAATTCCATTGGAATTCCAAGTGGCTGTTGAACAAAATTTTGGTTGATTGAATGAAAGAGCTAAGACGAAAAAAATATAAAGAATATTAGACAAGAACTGTAAACGAAATGAAATTGTCAGTGTGGGTGTAGGTCACTACGAATGACGAATAAATTACACTTTCACACCCACACCCTCAAGATGATCTATTCACATGTTTTCATCTTATTCAACTTACGAGAAGAATCTTTCATCAATAAAAACTTTTGAATTCGATGATTATATTGATCAGTAGCAAACATGTTTCCATAAGTATCGAAACTAAAACTAAACGGATTTAATAATTGATTAGATCGTGATCCTTGTCCATGACATCCAACTAAACATCGAAAACCATTCAAGTCGGAACCAACAATACGACCATTAAATTGATCGACAATGAATAAGTATTTCTCAGCATCTAATATAATTCCACTTGGACAGCTAAGTATAATTGTTGGATTTCGTGATGTATTTCCAGCTACTGTGATGCCATTTAATTCTCCTGATTGAAACAACTGAACTCGATCATTCATACAATCTGCTACATATAAATCCAAATTTACATCAACAAAGATTCCAAAAGGATGTGAGAGTAGGTTCGAAGCTGATCCTTCAATACCTGTTCCAGCAGCAACAAAATTTGAAGCTATGTCAGAATCATGTAATGATGTTTTCAGTACTAGATGATGACCAGGCATTGAACAGTAAAGAGTATCATTCATATCGACAAATAAACCATCACATGATGAGTTGACATTCATCACTGTAACAAAGGTATTTGTTTCCGCTATCCATCTCTGTACCTGACCGTTCTCCTTGCCATCATCAATATAAATATCACCATTCGATGTCACGAAGAGCGAACTGGATTCTGTAAAATTACCTTCAATGATCTTTGTTGGATTGATACCCTCTTGATGCCATATGAGAATTGTGTTATTTTGTTGATTAACGGTATAAATTGTGTTGTTTTTGCTCACAAAAACGGCGCGAGGAAATAGACCAACAATCGATTGATTAGCATAGGTAATTCCATTGGAGTTCCAAATGGCTGTTGGAGAAAACTTCGGTTGATTAAATGAAGATGCTTAAAGAAAAAATATTATATGATTTTCGGAAAGATTTAATATTCAAAATACTGAAAATGGGCGTGTTTTCTCGTAATTCACATCCTCAAAATCTCAACTCGGTGTAAAGTTGCTTTGGAAACAAAGTTTGAAATAAAATCTAAATACAAAACATCATTTGTAAACAATAATGATTACCTGATATTTGATTGATCATAACCAAAAAAATCAGCACGAGAACATTAATATGAGTTTTTTTTATCATATTAGAAAAATAATTTTTATTTTATGCTCACAAATAATAACGAATAGTGAGACTTTTATAATTCGATAGAAACAAGTGTGACGTTAATATTTCATTTTTTTCTTTCTCTTGTCATTATCAACAAATATTATACAGAAGAAAAACATAAAAACCAATATTTTGTCATATCACTTTACACTAGTTGTTAATAAATAAAAAGAACTATTATTTCAAATGTACTTTTATTCATATGTACTTTAATATTAAAAAGGATACAACATATTAAGGTTCTATAGAAAATGGATTATCTACAGTTTAGAATATATCGTTTTCACTCCGAATAAAGTGTATACAGGTAAGGATGAAGATGAATATTGTACTCATTCATTATTCAAAAATATATCAAAGAGAAACAAGCGGACTACTGTATTTCTAAAGTACGAAAAGTCCGCTTAATCCCGCCTGAAATATATACAGAGTAGGAGAGACGTAAAAAATAAGCAGATGATCAAATGACTAAAATAAATATTAAAAAAGAAAGGTAATATCTACTAATCGATATATGAATAAAAAAATTTGTTTTTTTTACAGAATATATAATAGTAAAATATATAATAA
>CAJNOI010001115.1:0-18976 GCA_905250115.1 Adineta steineri | reverse complement strand
AAAAGAACATTACAGATATATTATAAAATCCATTTTGTTCACATTTAACGTTTAGAACAACTGATAATTCATTTCTCATCAAATTATTATGTTTTAAAAGCTAAAACCATCCACCATCTGGCATACTAACATGAAACAACAAGTGTATTTTCACTATTATATATTTTTACTTACATTACTATGACATGCGACTCTTAATCGTTGCTTGAAACGAATATGTTTTATTTATTTAACCGAAGCCTATTATAATCTTTAGTTATTCTCGACTAAAAATGAATACATAACGTACAAATGTTGATTTATATACATATATACTAAGACATTACGTGTCGTTCATCTTAAGAATTAGGCAAAAAGATTCTTTCACTATGAATTTCATCATTTTTTAATATCGAAAATTGTTAAAATAAAACTCATATATAAAATTTAATTTGATGATACTTATGATGTTTGTTTTCAATAAAGAGAAACATGTCAGGTTCATGTTTAAAATCTTACTATATCTTATATATATTTGAGAAAATCCAATTCATCTGACAAAAGAATATAACTAAATCCATTTGATAGAGAAATCTTTTGAGAAAAGTTATTTGCTCTTCGATCGAAAATTATCTTTTGTTCTATTTGAAATTGATTGTCTGTTTTCTTTCAGTTGTACCCGCTCATATATCAGTTTTAAATGCATCATAAATTCTTCATTAAAATTCGAGTAACAAAACTTTTTGTACAAAGATTAATAATTTCAAATTTCTTTGCAGTCAGCGATATAATCTAATACAAATGTTATACCAAGCTGAGTAGTTTTATCTGCTGTAAAGGTATGCATATAAAAATGATTTATATTTTAAATTACTTTTTCCGGTTGATAAAAATGTTTGTAAAAGGGAAAAGAATTGAAATTGTAAATATCTTTTCAAAAGAATAAAATTTTACAACTGTATATTGAAATTATCTTGCCCATAAAAATACAATTCAATTCATAAGATCTTATTATATTGCTATTTCTATTCATTTCAATAATAGCTGCTGATAGTGCGATGAAAAATATTCCAGGAATACTTGTTTGAACTTTAACCATTTCCTTTATATTTTTGAGCATATTTTTCTCCAGTCAAAAAATCTTTAAATACTTTATAAAGACCATATTTAAAAGTATCTTGAGGGATATATTCTAAGAGTATTGATGCCTATCCTTTTAATATTGCTCGAGTACTCTCTCCACCAGTGTTATATGAGAAGGATCAGCTCTGAAGTGAAAAAAAGATGGATTAGTATAATCGTAGTGGATACTATTACTAGGGTGTGGGTGTAGGTGTGAGCTAAGGGAAGAGACGTACCCACACCCTCAAGATGGTTTCTACCAGAATCATTTTTCCTAATTCATTATAGTTCTCTGATCAAAAACAAAAAAAAGTAATACATACGCGTACCACTGACCGTGAAAGACTTAATTCCATTTTATTGAATCATTGTATTACGTGGAACTGAGTCATTGGAATTATTACGAATATTCATATCAAATTTTCCTCCGAAACTACATTACTATTACGATAAAGTTTGCCATCCGAATGCACATCCCTATATTTTTAACAAGTTATCGCTGACATCTTTTTTTTTCACGTATGTATTTTATGATTGGTGTATTATGCAAGTAATCCTTTTTCTTATCGATGACTCAGATTCACAGATAAATGAAATGAATGAATAAAAATAAAGTTTATATAAATTTTTCCAGGTAAACAGATTATTAAATGACTCAATTTTTATCTCTTGCAAATGTTATCATGTTACAAAAGATCCCTTTTATTTTGTTATGTTTTCCATAGACTCAACTATATCCAACAAAAAATGCATCATCAGCATGACAAGTTATATTTTACTGATTAGGCAAGTTTCATAGGAATATCTATTTATAACAAAGATGAGTCGTTTTCATTACTCAATAGATACATAATAATAGTAAAATGTTAATTACACATATTCATATTGTTTGTATTATATCCTTGATAACACATGAGTCAACTTTTAGTATAAATCATTTATTTATATGAAGCTAATTGATTCAAAGAGTCTTAGTCTTCTCACACAATGAATTAGATAAATTTTACTCCATACTTTTTAAAATTTTGCATTGTCATATATTGTCACATGGTGTGGTTTCCCATCGATAGACTATATCATAGAGTGTGTCATTAATTCAAATAATAAAATAATTTAGTTGACCTAATTTATATTTTTTCTTTAAGTAGTAATTGGTCTATTTGTTTTTGTTATCACCTGTAAAAATAAGATTTAGTTGTTTTAAATGATGAAAAATATGATAAAATTGTAGATATTAAATTTTAATCATGGCGTCTATAAAACATGATATGAACGACAATTATGGGTTGGAAGAGTCTCTGCAAGTATGTTGTATATATATTAGAATGATAAGAATTACGAAAATTTATTATTTTTTAAGATTGATGATCAGCAAATAATGTCAATGAGTGTTAAAGAATTAAATACATTATTAAAATCAATGAAACCAAATGATGCAGCTCATATTAAACGTCGACGACGTATTCTTAAAAATAAAGGTTATGCAGCAAGTAGTCGTAATCGACAAACATCTCTCGTGGGTAATTTATCTGTTGAACGAAGTCAATTAGTAAAACAAGTAATAATTATTCTATAAAATATTTTGATATTTCATCTATTTATTATATTCAATAAATAGATTAATCAATTACGAGGCGACAATGAAACATTATCACAAGAATTACGTGGTTGGAAACAACGCTATTCTGATCTTCAATTATTAACAACACCACCGACTAGTACAGCATCACAGAATACTACGACAGAATCATCCAAATAAAAAATAGACTTCTATATGACTTTTCATCTTTAAATACTTAAATTTACAATTGAAATATTTTTAACTATCATATATATATATATATAGATATATATAATTATTAATTTTTGTTCTTTTTGATAAAACTAACAAACCTTATTATGTATAAATATGAATATAAAAAAAACGAAAATTATACAAAATATTCAATCTTGAATTTCGAGTAAATAGTTATTTATTAGAAATATAAAAGATACATTGAGATTGCTAGTTTTTTCCAATTGATCGCATTTTAATTTCGAATTCTAAAAATTCCCGAAAACTTTTATCATCGATATATTTTTTTAAAACATCATCGATCACTTCCATTGTTGCATTAGGATAACGTTGTGCAATTTCTTCAGCAAATGTAAACCATACACCTATATTATATAAAATGAAACTATTGAAAAATTTCAAATATAATACATATTTCATTTACAATTAGCACAATTACTCATACAACATGTTGTAGGTGGTATTAAATCATTATCTCTTGAATCGTATGATGAAGATGATTGCCATCGATAGCAAATCGAATTTTTTAAAATTTGATACGATTGCCTACTAACAACACGTAGAAAATCATTAATCATCTGGAAAAAAACAGTACTATCATTTTCGAAAGAAAAGAGAATCATATGTGAATATCAAAAAAAAAAGGAAAAGAGTCATACGTTTGTAATTCACAAAAGGGATTAACATAAAAGAAAATACATAACAAAAGTGATTAACTTTAAGAAAATAAAGACGAGCGACGAATATATTTTATCAAGGTATCAAATGTTACGAATGATACACCTACAGATATTGGTCCTTTTAACCAATTCATTGTTACACCTTTATATAAACCACGTGTGATTCCTTCTTCACGAATTATTTTACTTGCTGTTGCAATAGCACCTAAAGATGCTTCATTTGGTCGAATAACAGCAGCAGTTTGTAATCTACGTCGTATAACATCAAATGGATATGAAACTGTTTGACCAACAAGACCAGCAGTAGCACCGAATAACATTCGTTCAGCTTTATTAATGGGACGATGGGAATGATAATCTATATTATAGACATATAAATATATACTTTTTTCTTATATTTATTCAATTACCAATACGAATATGTTTGAGCGATTCATAAGTAAAAAAAACACAACCAGAATATGGTAATACACCGACTAACGATAAAAGTGCACCTCGATATAAAGCTGTAACACCTTCATTTTTTAGGATGCTTAGAAAGACGGAGAATAAATTACTATACCTAAAGAAAATAAAATACAATTAAGAATTGATTACATTCAAAAGATACATACACAGTTTTATTCGTCACTGCCATACGCGCACGTGCTAAATCAAGTGGATAAGTAATCGTTGCTGATGTAACACCTGCTAAAGAACCAGAAATAAATCGTCGACCAGGAGTTTTTCTACAGAAAATAAAATACATTATTATCTATTTCATAGATATTTTTACTCGTGTTTATCAGTGCCAAGGATACGTTTCCATTGTTCATGTGCTGTAAAATTAATAGCTGCTGAAGGAATGACACGAACTAAATTGGCTGAATTTCCACGATACCAACTCATAAAACCTTCATTTCGATATGATTCTTTTAGAAATTTAAAACAACGACGATAACTAAATTTATCTACTCTAACTAATAAAATATAAGAAGTTAAATTAGAAAATATTTATCAAATTAATCTACCTTGGAAATTAATTTTCGCTCGATCAAATGGTGCAATGGTTGTTTTCGCTAGGGCACCTAAAATACAAATCAATAACATAATTCAAATCTTCTATATTATTATCACATACCTGCACAAGCGCCAGCAATGAGGGAAGAAACAATTTTTTGGGTATTGGAAAGCTATAAAGAAAAATAAACAATATTTAAATATATAGATTAAATTCAAATCTTATCAAATACGTTTGCGTGTTCGTCTACTTGGTCTGCCATTTTTATGAAAATTATTCATCATCCTTTGAAATGAGAGACATTAATCACCGGACAAGAAACATAATAAATATATATGTATATATCTAGAATAAAGTAATATTCTTGATTATTTTTCAAGTTTTAAAAAATATTGATGCATATACAATAATAGATAATCATTTTTTTCTAAAACACATGTTATACTATATAATGATTATAATATGAGCATTCTGGAAATTGGCTTGCGTAATCAATTCTCTTTTCGTAACGCAATATGTAAAGGTTAATATGGGTTAACTATTAATTGATTTATTGTTATTTTAACTGATATTTACAATGTTACTAAATGTTATTTGATATGGATCAAAACAATTTTTATCCGGTCCAGATCATTTCATGTTTGAAATGTGGCTGTTTTCGGTTGTTAGAAGATAAAAAGAGAATTAGATTTCTACGTATTTTGATTTTTCGATTGTGAAACAATGGAGAAACAACAACGAACAATTTCAATAACTTCAACTAAATCATCTCCAGAAGTAGCAGTTGCTAATCTCGATCCTTTATTACAGTCAATCAATGATGTAAATGATGATATAACATATTTTGATCGAAAATCATCGATTTTTTATCATCCTGCTAATATTATCGATGAAAATGATGAAGAAAATATTGATTCCAATCAAAAAGTTCATATTTATACAAAATGTTTTTGTTATATAAAAAGATTTTCTGGAATTTTATATTCTTTAATAGCTGCTTTATTATTTACATGTTCAAATTTTATTATAACACAACTTGATGTTGTTTTATTAGATGTATTTCTTATTCGATTTATTATTCAAGGATTAATTTCATATGTATATATTACTTATAAAGATTATCATGTATTTCCATCGAATATTAATAATTTACTAATGTTTAGTCGATCATTCATGGCTGCTATGGGTAGTGTTTGTTTTTATCTTGGTCTTGAATTACTTCCATTACCTGAGCTATCAACATTACGATATACACAAGTTATCTGGACAGCTCTTCTTGTTTTAATTATATTTCGAGAACGAATTACATTACCAATAATTATAGCAAGTATATTAACACTTATTGGTGTCATTTGTGTAGCTCAGCCAACAATTCTCTTTACAAAATCAAAACCGATTAATGAAACATTACAAATGTCATTAAAAAATGATGATCAACGTTTAAAAGGTGTATTTGTTGCTATATTTTGTGCATTTTCAATATCAATGGGTATTGTATTAAATAAAAAATTACTTGAACAAAAAGTTCGTCAAAGTGTAATCATGTTTCATTTTATTTTGACAACAACTTTTATGTTATTAATAACTCAAACATATTACTGGGTATTTTCAAAAACAAATCATCGAAAATTCAATATAAAAGAAATTTATCTAACTGAAAATTTTATTTATGCAACAATTCTTGCAACATTACAATTAATACCAATGGTATTAACACAAAAATCTATTAAACGTGAACATCCATCAATTGTAACAGTTGTACAAGCATCCGAAATACTTTTTTCTCTTATATTACAAAATATATTTCTAGCAAAGAAATCAAATGGACTTGCAATAATTGGTTCAATACTTGTTCTTACAAGTATTTTTATTCTTGGTGGTCATAAACTTTGGTTAGATCGACAAAATCGCACACATCAATCAATAAAAATACAAAGGAAATAAATAATCATTCATAAAACTCAAATGATATTTTCTAAAATTACTAATACTGCTGAATAAGAACGATAGTATACATGCAGTTACTACGTGGCTACATTGCGCTCTTAAAGTGCAAAAAATTTTTAATTAAAAGATAAAAATAAATGATGTACTAGAGACTATGGGAGTTAAAGTCAGTTGTTTTATATAAGGTGCGTATATAAAAAGAAAAATGACGTTTATAATGTTCTATTAGAAGAAAAAAAGCAAGTAAGATAACATATATTTAGAAAGAATGAAATCAGAATCATATACTATTGAGAAACATGACTTAATAGATGATAATAATATTTGTACGAATGATCCTCTTATTGAACCATTAATTGATACAGATGAATTTAAATCAATAAATGATAATGATGAAATAATTAATAGCTATGAACGAAAATATACATCACTTACTACACTTCATTCACATAAAGAAATTCAAACAAAATCAACATGTTCTCAAATAATTACACGATGTACTGGAATATTTTATGCACTTTTTGCTTCATTTCTTTTTACATGTTCAGGTTTTATAATCAAACAATTACGTGTTGATTTTTTTGATGCACTTTTTGGTCGATTTACTGTACAATCATTTATTTTACTAACGTTTACATTGTGTAAAACAAAAAAATTTATTCATGGTTCAACTAAATTAATTATTCTACAAATTATTCGTGCTATTCTAGCAGCCAGTGGTTTAATTTTATTTTTTGGTAGTTATCGTTATATACCTCTACCAGATCTAACAACATGTCGTTATACACAAGTAATTTGGACAGCAATTTTAGCGATGATTATTTTTCATGAACGTATATCAATATCAACACTTGTAGCTATTATATTTACACTAACAGGTGTAACATTAGTTGCACAACCCACATTCTTATTTAATCATAATAATCATCAAATCTTATCAAATCAAAGTAAAATAATATTAAATAAAACAGATGTTATTGATTATGAATCTGATAAATCTTATCGTTTACTTGGCCTTTGTCTTGCACTTGGATGTGCTCTATCAATATCAGGTAGTATGGTAATTAATAAAAAATTATTAATGTCAAAAATTCCTCAAAGTATAATAATGTTAGAATTTTCTCTCTTAACATTAACTTTACTTATTCTTAATCATATATATAATCGTTTTATTTTACATAAATATGATAATCAAACAATGTTTACATGGCAATTTTTTCTTGCTGCATTTGTTTCATTAATACAAGTATTATCATCAACAATAACACAAAAAGCAATTAAACTTGAACATCCATCGATTATTTCTGTTGCTCAATCATCAGATATTCTATTTGCAATTATATTACAAAATTTATTTTCGAAAGTTAAATCAAATTGGTTCGTTTTAATTGGGTCATTTCTAGTTACAACAAGTATTTTCCTCGTTGGACTTGAAAAATTTTCGAAAGATCGTAAGAAACTACCAAATAATAGTCAATCGAATACAAAATAAATGAATTTAACATACCTATTGAACAAATACGTCGAGTTTATTAACCTAAATGTATTAGACTTTATTAGAGAAAATAACAGATTGTTTCTAACATGAGTAAAATTTTCCATTGAATTACATCTAAAAACAGATATATTCTGATTTATATTATTTCGTTTCTGTTAAATTAAGATTTTAAATATTGAACTATTAAAAAATTTATTTAAATAAAAACAAAAATGACTAAAAAAAATCATTCCCAAGAAAAAAAGATAAGATCTCTAAAGTATACTGACAATTTTAAATTAAATGAGATAAATAACATGAGTATATTTTAATTAAAAACCAAAACAAAAAAAATCCCTGAGATATTCTATGAATAAGCAGCAGTAAGTCGTTGAAAAAGTAGCTCTTGTCTAAGCGGATCATTATTATCAGACATTGTTGTATTTGATCTCATAGCCAAAAAAATGTATGCACCAATAAATTCATGTATACATTTACTATTTGTACCATATAATGGTAAAAATTGTATTAATTCATCATCAAATTCAATAGTAACTAATTTTTTATCCCAATTAACATTCCATGAACACATTCGAGATATCCACCATGTTTTTAATATATCACCTGTCATTGTCATACGTAAAAGACGATTTGATGCAATACCAAGTAATTCCTAAATAAATATTATGAGAAAATAACAAACGATTATAGTTTTTTTACTTCTTTTTTATTTGAATCTTTAAATTTAACAATAAATGTTGAAATACCAAATTCAGGTAATGATTGCCAAAGTTTTAAATACCGTAATTTAGCTTCTGTACCATCTAAATTACTTATAGCAGCATGTGCTTCGAGAATACGTTCAGTTAACTAAAAAGAAATCAGACATTCTAATTATTCAAATCAATGGAAAGTCAACAAGTAATGCTCGTCCGAGGACTCGCTTAGCTCTTTGTCGTAGAAATGCATCTTCTTCACATTTTCTGGATAAACAATTAAAACCTGATCTTCGATGTTTTTTTGACCCTGTGGACACAAGCAAACAATTTATGTTTACTGGACTCTTCTCTACGAGAAAGAGAATATTAGCTAAATTATTATTACTTTCTATCAGACATACATATAAAGATAACAAGTATTTTTATTTACTATAATTAAGATAATTATTTGCTACTAATATCTCATTGTCAGACGTCTTTGTTATTCTTGTCTCCTATATATTCATAAGGGAAATTAATGAGCAATTAATTTAATTATCTACTATAAAATAACAATAGTTCATATCGAAATGTTTACTATTCATTCTGTTCTTACATAAATCAATGCTTTAAATATGTAAGATCGTCGTGAAGTATATATTTTTTATTTTCGGACAATAATATATTATATCAAATAAACTTTATGAAAAAAAAGTAATTCGATGAATTTGTCCGTTGAATGAAAAAAACTTATTTTTTAGATATACGAACCTGTTTAGGTTTATATTTTTTTGAAAATTTTATTGATACATAATTCTCTGGTTGAATATCACATTTCGTATGTTGAGAATTTGATAATGGTAGTTGCATATTAAGTAAAGCTAATATTGATTCTCGTTCCGTTTCATAAGATGGTTCATCTATAGTACGACCTTTTGATGCAAGACGAAATGCAGCCATCCATGTTGCATATTGTTTTATCTTAGAAAAAAAAGTTAGTATTTATTTTAGTATAGATTTATTTAATATATATACTGTTGAACATTTAATTAATATTTCATTCATTCCATCAATGGATGGAATCATTAAACGAATTGAATATTTTTTTGTTGATATATTTACATCGGGAAGAATTTCTGAACCTTTAAGTAAAATTTTTTCAATCGGTGTACTATGTTGTTGACATTCGTCTGTATAATAATTTAATTGTGTATTTCGTAAAACAAACCAATAACGTTTAAATGATTTAAAAATAAATCGACGTGGTTTGAATATACGTAAATAATCACATAAATCATTTTTCGATTGTTTGAGAGTATTTGATTGTACTAGTGAATGTATTGATTGACTTTTAGTTTTTCCTAATAAAGAATTTTGTAAACGATTAAGAGCTTGATCAATATCTGTATTATCATATTCATGATTAAGATCATCATTTAAAGAGTTAATTATTATTTTTGATGAAGATTGAATTTGAACTTGAAGCTGAAAAAGAAAATTATTTTGATTTAATTCATAAATTTATTCTTTACTTGTAAAGCAGCAAATGTCATCATTTCTTCTTCTGTACAGTCAATATCTTTAGTTAAAATCGACCATTTAGCTTGTTCATATAATTGATTCAATCGTATAGCATCAGTCTATAAATAATTAGAATAAAAACAGCACAAAATTCGTTTGTTTTTTGAATTACCTTAGGATTTAAATCATAGAATGAATAATATTTAAAACGTAATAAAATTAAATCATTCTCATGAATATTTTGTTCCATAAGTGATATTGATGAATCAAACCATAAACTATTTAATTTACATTTTTCAATTAAATTTATTGGTCGTAATAATTGAGGTACAAATTGTTTTGTTGTTATTAATGGTGTTCGAGCAAGATCTCGATCATTTATTGTTAAACTATTCAATGATTTTGATAGATTTGATATTGAACGTTGCTTATGGAATGTTGAATTGTTTGATCGAAGTTTTGGTGTTGTTGGAGAAAATGTTGATGAATTATTTGCTAATGAATCTCCAATTGAATGATGTCGATTAAGTGTATTTGAAAAATTTTGTTGACGATGTCGAGGTGATGTATAACATTCATTTGTATGATGTGAAACAATTGGTAAACGTAAGAATGATAGTTCTTCAGCATGACGAATACCTTTGAATACATAAATAAATTTAAATTGATTCAAAATATTATTTACCAAGATCTTTGCAAAGTTTACAAATTGATGCAAAAACCGAAACAGAAAAATCAACACGAATTGATAAAATACGTAAATCAGGTAGTTGTAAACGAATAAATTTATGTTTAGTTGTAAATGTTAGATTTGCATCAGATTGTATACCATATTGATCAAGTGTCCATGTTGTATTTGTTAGCCATATATTCGCTGTTGAACACCAAAGTGCATGATCAGACAAATCTTCAGACATATCTTTAAAAAACAAAATCTTAATATTTTCACTTTCTATACTCATTTAAGAATAAAATCATATGATTAACTAACCAAGATAATTCATGAATTGAGCTATAACTGCACCAATTGACATTGAACCTGTGACAACGACAATTTTTGAATCGATTGTTAAATTCCATGATGGTTGACTAGATTGTGATCGTTGTCCTATTGAAATTGACATTCTCTTCTTAAATCAATAGTAAAAGGACTTCGAACGATCATGGACCTTTATAATCTGAATTCTGCTGATCATTACGATGCATTTGGATTAACCAATCAAAAAAATTGTTGTTCATAACAATATTTCTATCGCCTCTTTCGACTATATATATTTATTTTTCGTAATAAATTTCATCATAAATATGAAAAAAATATCTTTTCAATAATAAGAAATTTTTTTATATCATTTGCAAGATAAATCCACACTTTAACTCGTCCATAATATATATATACGTATTCCATTATTTTGTTTCATTGATCGTTATAGTCTTATTTGTTCTGTTTTATTTCAGAGTTGAATCACTATCATTAAATTATGGCCGATTATAAAGCTATTGGAAAAGCTTTTCTTGATTTTTATTATGGTAGATTTGATGCAGGCCCACGAGAAAATGTAGCTTCACTCTATGTAAGTACTTTTATTTTTTTCAATTAATATATATATGTATATTTTTCAGGAACCTGTTAATGGCATGATGAATTTTAATAGTCCAGATTTTGCTAAAGGTGCTCAAGAAATAGCTGAAAAATTACGTTCACTAACATTTCAAACAATCGCTCACACAATATCAACAATGGATATTCAACCAACATACGATAGTTGTATTTTAATTATCGTTACCGGTGCTCTTAAAGTAAATCAAAATATAATTTTTGTATTATAAATAATTTCGTGTTTTTTTATTTAGGCAGATAATGATCCACCAATGCAATTTACTGAAACATTTCTTTTACGTTTTATTAATAATTCGTGGCTTATAATTAATAATGTTTTTCGACTTATTCTTCATGGTTGAACAAAAATTCGTTTGTTCTAGTTTAATTATTCTCCAATACGAAAGAAAAATAAACTTTAGAAAGAATAGAACAGTCAACTTGTTTATTAATATAAATTTATTCTTTTATTTCTATTTCGTTTTATTTGTTAACCTGTATCTATAAGAATATATAGACAAACAAAAGAAAAACGTTAATTAATCATTTCTTTTTATTTTTTTCCTCCTGTATTTCTTTCAATTATATTTTTCTATTCTTCTCTCTCTCTCTCATTGTCTAATATGATCATATATATTTATAATTATTTGTTTTAAACACGCTATAAAAAATTTATATTGAATTTCTAGATTAATTCTGTATGAATCATGAATCAATAAATTCGTGTCTGTCTATTTATGATATTAATAACCAATCATATTTCACTTATTGTACCTCTATAATAGTTTTGTTATTTTCTCTTAACTCATTGGTTTTCTGAGACGTTAGTTACAGTTCTGATAATAATCTCTTTGGATAGGATTTACCAACTTTACTTTTTGTTTGTCTCTTGCGAAAAAGAACTTCGTTATTTTAATAAACTACTTTGAGCGCTCGCCTCTACAACGAGTCAAAAAGCAAATATTATTAAAAATTCTTCCACATAATTCATTTTATATAAATTATTGTTGACGTGATGAGTTCTTGCCTACTTTTATACTGCATGCTAATATTAACAAGTAACGCGACGCAAACGTCGCTGAGCCCTCTACTGAAAAGATGTGATTAGATCCGTCAGTAGGCTTAAGGTAAGATAAATATTTGTTTTAGTCCATTAGTCGAATCACTTGATCACTTCTCAAAAAGTCTTTCACTGTGACTCATTTTACATCCTATAAGCTCTCAAACTAATGTCTAGTCGTTCGTCGGCTTCCCTTTGGTCGGCCACTCACGACTAGCCATCGATATGCATTTTCTATTTTCTCATCAGTCAGGTGAGCATTTTTACACATTCGAAAACTAAGTCGCACATATTGGATGGATTCGTAACCAAAGATTCCTAGAATTTACATAGCAGTATATGGCTTTCAGCATAGATTTCAATCTCTTCGTTAATTTTAGGAAAATGATAACCTGTTGGATTCATTCTCGAAGAGATCTTAGTTAAGTTCCTGCGAAACGTCGTTCAAGCTACTCAGGAATTTTAAAGCCTATCCATTGAATTAACTTTCCAAATTAACGTCTAGCCGGTCGGCCACTCACGACTAACCGTTTCTATGGACACCTCTACTATGTCCAAAATGCGATGAGCTTCTAGTAATACGATTTCGAAAAAAAAGTAAAAAGAGGAAGTACTGTTTTATGAGCTGTTACGAATAGAACATATTTGTTTCGCATAGTCCTTCGCATATTTGAAACGTTATTTATATGGTTGATGTCAATGAAGATGCAACAGAAGGGTCGCAACCAGATACCTCGTTTTCATTCACATATTTTTGCTAAAGTTCTATCCCTCACTATGGAGCGTTTAGAATTCAAACATAATCGAATGAGAAAATATAATAGAAACATTTACAAAGTAGTAAAACATCGTACGATCAGAGCCACGCTATGTAAATTAAGGAATCTTTTTCTTGGCATATTTTTTTTCGATTCACCATGCTAGAGGATGAGGGCGAATGTGGATATCTCTTTTTCTACCACGTCCACCCTTACACCTACCGAAACCCTTATCCACACCCTTACTCAATCTTCGTAATTCTGCTTTCAAAAATTACTATTACTAAACAAATGTATTCTCGTTTCAGATTCTCTAATCATCACAATTTTTTTTATTGAAAGTGGCTTTGACTTTGCTCGCCGCCGGTGGCATTGGCCTCGGAGCACTTTTTGGCTGGAAATTTTTCGAATCAGTCAATAATGCTCGACGTGACGCACGTGGTCTTGGTCAGAGAGCAGTAACAATAGCCGATAATACTCGACTTGATATAGCTTTTATTGCTAAGCTAGTAGTAGAAACAATCAATGACTTAGCTCATAACTTTACTCAGAATATCAATCTAATAACTGATGCCTCCGTTTGGTCTATGATGATGTTAACTACTCGTCTCAATATTATTATGCATATCTTAGCAACTGCTGCTTTGGGTATAGTGGCCGTGGGTGCATTTGGCCTTCTTTTATATTTATCTCATTTCTCAAAATTTCTTCAAATGATTGCTTGGTTCCTATTGGCTTCAGTGAGCGTTTTTATCTTTCGTATGTATGTTGAACATTCAAGGGTCTGTTCGAATATGATTAGAGGTGAGACAAATATTAAATGATAGATTTAATACGCACATCCTCACCCGATAGACTTATTATTCGTATATAAAGAGGTTAAATACCCTGGTAAATGTTTATAGGCATGCTTCAAAATCATCCTGTATCATTTTGTAGAATCCATGATAAGAGTAGGAAATTCGTGGAAATGATCATTTCATGATCTGATGTTGATATGAAAGTAAACATATGTTTAGTGTTAAATTAATTGGTTTTTTCAGAATGTGATTAAAGGCAAGCAAACTTTAATAAAAATTACAAAAAATCATAAAACTGTTATATCAGAAGCGTTCCTCACTTCTATTTTTTACTGAAAAAAACTAAAAATTAAACTGAATTAATATTATTATCTCAATTGAATTAAGTTGAAAAGTATTTTATCTCTAAAATTTAAGTTATTTGAAACTACTCTGATGTACTATGAGATTTTTTAAGTGAAAAAGTATGATATATTTATTTGTTAGACTTAGGTTTAGCATTTCATTCAGATATGATTAAATTAAAAGAATATACTGATTATAAAGTAATTTCAACTATTGATGCTTTTAAATCTTGAGGATATGGGTGTGGATGAATGCAAGACTATATTACACCTACACCCTTACCCTATTAATTTTTTTATTATTTTCAAATAAAATCATTATATTTTCTTTTTATTAAGATTTTTCTCAATCACATCATTCTGCAATTACTAAATCGACTATACCAAATAATGCAATAACAACAAATCAAAGATCAAACCAATATCAAACAACACAAAGTATGTTTCATTAAATAAAGAAGGGTGAATGTGGGTGTGGGTGCAAGTATGAGTGTGAATGAAATAAAATACACCCACCCACACTCACACCCTCAAGAACTTTCAAGATTGTAACCGAGGTTTTGAGCGAGCTCTCAGCGTCTAAAACTTAAAAAAGAACAGAAGGAAATATACTAATTTTGTCACAAATTGTGTAAGAATATTGCCAGTTTTTTCCTCTTTTTTTTAAGTTTTAGACGCAGAGAGCTCGCTCAAAACCTCGGTTAGAATCTTAAAAATTCGTTTTCTGTAGGTTTGATGATGTCCTCTTCCATTGGGATAAGTCAAAAATTTTCTTTAGTGAAAATGGTTTTTCATTTGAAGAACCAAGGTCTTTAAGAAACGGGCCTGTAAATCGGAAGCGGGCAAACACCATTGTGATATTTGGAATCAGCACGTTCGATTACCTATTGTCAACTGAGTTTCAGCCCAAAAGCAAGGAGGCAGTTGGTGGACTTACCTCGTTAGGTTTAGCATTTTATTCAGATATGATTAAATTAAAACAATATAATGATTATAAAGTAATTTCAATTATTGATGCTTTTAAATCTTGAGGATATGGGTGTGAATGAATGCAAGACTATGTTTCACCTACACCCTTACCCTATTAATTTTTTTATTATTTTCAAATAAAATCATTATATTTTCTTTTTATTAAGATTTTTCTCAACCACATCATTCTGCAATTACTCAATCGACTATACCAAATAATGCAATAGCAACAAATCAAAGATCAATCCAATATCAAACAACACAAAGTATGTTTCATTAAATAAAGAATAAAAATAATTTTCGTAAGAAAATAGTTTTATTATCTTTAAAATTGATAGAGAACTTTTTCATAAATTATTTTTATTAATTAAATAGCAATTCAAATTAATTTTTCAAAAAATATTATTCTTTTAATATGATATAACAATTTCTCTTGAAACAATACTCATAAAATTATTTATAATTTTCTTCTTTTCTATTTTTTTTTAGCATTTAATATAATACTAAAAAGAGATTTTATCGATTGTTTTTGAATTATTTTTTTTCATTGAAATATTAAGAGTGTGATTAAATGAACGTTTAAAATAAAAATTCTTTTGAAAAATAAAAGTTTTTCATTTAAAAATTTTTTTCTGAATTGATTTATATAGCTAAGAACAAAATTTAACATCGAAAATTGTATTTTCTAATTAAAATAGATATTTTTCACAATTGAAAGAACTTTTATAGCACTGTTAATCGATATAATCATTCAAACAGTTGAGGATGTGGGTAACACACTTCTCTTCACCCACAATCCCTCTCGTCCGCGTAACAGAATAACATAACACAAGGATTAAAAATAACGAGGACAAAATTTTATTCTTTCCCGATTCTTGCTTTGATAGATTTTCTAACAAGATTCTTGCCTTTCTTTTGACAATAAGGCACACCGAATCTTTTCTGATGAGACAAAACTTCTTTTTCAGACAAGGTTCTTACTCTCTCACTTTTCTTGATTATCTTGGCTGTTTCTTATGCTTTGTTTTTCTAGCCTAAGTCTTTTCATATTAAAAAAAGGTCTTTAATAGCTTATTAGTATTTGTTTTCCTCTATTTCATTATAACTTCTTCACGTCAGTATAAATAATGTAAAAATACAAAAAAATGTCTTAAGTTTTACAATTTTCAACCCAGTAACAAACGTAAAATTCCTATTATGAAAATTATTTGTTTTTAAAATTTTAAAATTATCGTGTAAGTGTAGAACTTTCGTTTTCCATTGAGAGAATACTTTTGTAGACGATGCAAGAAGATCCAAAAAATGAAGTGTTTAAAGAGAAAAAATATTTATCCAACTGAGATTATGTTAACAATTGAATTGAAAATGAATAAATAACGTTTAAATATCGCTTTATATGTATATAAAACTATGCAAAGATAGTATTACATGCTGTTCATCTTAGAAAGATAACAAGAATTTTGTTCTTTTCTCTCATAAAAATCTTATTTGGTAGTAGAGAAAAACAAGGATCCGGAAAGAATAGGGCAAGATTATCGATTGGTGCACAGACAATTGAAGAGAAACTTGTTTACAGGAGACATTTTAAACATCCTGTATAATTCTTCATACCCATGTAGATCAAGATAATTAAGCTTTTTTCTCTTTTAAATATCAAATCACCATTCTCTCCTAGTTAATACAATGCAGATATATGATGAAGTATGAAGAGATTAGTTTAAATAAAACTATTTATTTATTAACAATAAATAACAATAACTTTTCATGCCTTGCTGAATTCCTTCTTGTTTTTCGAGTCTCTTTCATTGAAACAAAGAGGCTTTGAAATAATCCTTGTTTTTCTCTCTCTCTATTGTAGTTCACCCGATGCGTGCCAGTTGGGTGGATATTCATCCTAACGCCACATGGAACAAGAACGGTCAGACGGCGATTGAACGAAATTCTATTCTCACTCTACCCCACGGTTTATTCGTGGCTGAGGATCAGACGGTCTATGTTGTTGATCAAAATAATAACCGTATTGTGGCTTGGAAGGATGGCGACACACGGTGGCAGGTGGTGGCGGGTGGAAATGGAGAAGGAGACGATGATAATCAACTGGACCGGCCGACAGATGTAATCGTGGACAAGAAGACTGATAGTCTTCTCATTTGCGATTACTGGAACAGAAGAGTGGTTCGTTGGCCTCGTCGATATGGTACTCGTGGAGAAACAATTCTCTCCGGCATCAGCTGTTACGGCTTGACAATGGATGAAGAAGGATCACTCTATGTCTCTGACGTAGTTGAACATGAAGTAAGACGATATCGTCGAGGTGATTCGCTAGGAGTAGTGGTGGCTGGTGGAAACGAAGACGGAAGAGATCTCAATCAGCTCAGTGGACCCCGCTACCTCTTCGTTGATCGTGAACACTCAGTGTTTGTCTCTGATTATAACAATAATCGAGTGATGAAGTGGGCAGTAGGGGCAAACGAAGGAATAGTGGTGGCGGGTGGTCGAGGAGAAGGAAAAAGTCTGTCACAACTGTCTAACCCTAATGGAGTACTAGTAGATCAGTTAGGTACTGTTTATGTTGCTGATTCAGAGAATAATCGAGTTGTCCGTTGGCCACAAGGAGCACAACAAGGAACGGTGGTGGTAGGTGGAAATGGTCAAGGAGCAAAATCAAATCAACTGAGTGTACCGAAGGGATTGTCATTTGATCGCTTTGGTAATCTCTATGTGACCGAGTTTGGAATCAACCGAATGGTAAAATACACTCTGGAAATGTCCTCGAATTAACTAACGTGACAGACAATAAAGAAATTATCCGAACTTTTGCCCTTCTTTTGATTGTAGTTTGTTTGATCTGAAAGAAATAAAAGAGAAATAAATGGAAAAAAGGATACATCCGCGCGCGACCACAGAGACTCTGATTGTTCGAGGTTTAAGGACCAGCAACATCAAGATCGTGTGCATATCAGAATATATATGCGTAGATCTTGTCGTTATCTTTATCCAACATGTAGAATTTTTCTGTTGTTGCAATAAAATTTCAACGCTATGAAAAGAAAAAGAATTAAGAGATAATGAACGGACACTAATTACTTATTAAGTAACTCTGTTTTTGAAGGATGGAAAGAAATCTCGATTAATTCTATCTGTTCCAAAAAATTACAGTTAATCGAGACTTCTTTTTCGAAAGAATACTAACATTCAAACATATATTCATAGTTGTTGATGATCAATG
>CAJNOI010001114.1:0-18982 GCA_905250115.1 Adineta steineri | reverse complement strand
AGTCTACGAAATAATACACGTGAGTATTGAAATACTTTAAGGTAGTATTACAAAGTGAAAACTAAATGAAAAATACAAAATTAATGTAATATGGTATAGATTATCTAAATATCATTTTGATCTATTTATTTTATATACATATAGAACATAGTTCATATTCTTATAGAATAAGGTGGAGTTTTTGAATAATTAATAGTTTTATTATTCTTTAATAAAATCTGTATCTTCTCCGACGAATAGAAATAAAAAAACATGTCCTCGTAGTTCATTTCTGATTATAAATTTATTGATAATTCATAAGTAACATTATCAGAAATGTCAAACTAACCAAATAATAAGATATCAATTAGTTATAGTTTCTAGTAAGGCTAGAAGCATGCTATGAAAATTCTTTAGAATACAGTCTCATTCCTGACGTCAGTCAGACCAAAGCAATAACCAACAAAAAGAAAAACAGTAATAAATTTTTCTTTAAAATTAGTTTGCATCTATTCAAGAGAGAAGATTTCATCACGAAGGTTAGTACGATGCATTCAACCTGTTGAGTATTCCTTATTGTGAATAAAGAGTGTAAAGAATAATTTAGCTATGATATCTCTGTTATTTCTTATATATATCATAGATAGACATTCTATCATTTACTTTTGTATATTTGATATATCAGAATTCTAATCCGAACTTTATCTCATATTTTCTAACGTTTATTTATAATATATCATGCTACTAAATCTTAATATTTTTTTCATAGAAATTAATCTAACGTAAAAGTTTTCTGGTAAGAAAAAGGAAAGCTCATTGTAATCAACAACTTCATATATTAGAATACGTCTAGTTTACAACTGAAGATCAAAATCAACGACGAGTGTTTATTTTTACTTTTCATTTACTTTTAAATATATACTAAGTCGTAAGTACACACATTGTGCATCTATATAGCATCGATTAGTTATTAAATCTGAATACATTCATTCTATTTTTCGTAATACTAGGTGAGGTATAATGAATAACCGCATATTACATCTCATTTTTTCATTATTAAATTTGTTTTACTAAAAAAACTTTTTACCAAATGGTGCAATATGGAAAGCTCTACAATTTACAATAGGCCGTGTTTTTTTATTAATACACATTTTGTTTCTGAATAGAGGAAATATTAACGTTTCAAAAAAATATTTTTCTACTATACAACAAATTACTGTTTTTTTAATTTCATGTTTTTAATATGTAGATGTATTTATCACCATACTCAAGTGAGATCTTTCCATAATTGTCTAGACAGATGTTCCAAGAAGATCTCAATGAGGTCTATTCAATGATGTAATTAGATTTTCCAGAACTTAAATTACGGTTGTCAGATATTTTGTCGCGCTATTCATAGATCCGAAAATTATAGTTTGAGCTGTATAGAATGTGAGCATATTGTTAGGTACAACTCATCGAGTTCTACCTGGATTATCTTTCTCGACAATTATGGAAAGGTTTTACTCGAATAGGGTGCTAACTTCATCTACGTATTAAAAACATGAAAGTAAAGAAACACGGTCTATTGTAAATTGCAGAGCTTTCCCGGATGCACCTTTTGGTATATTTTGATCTTTTTAATCAAGAAAGTTTAATGATGAAGAAATTAGATACGAAATGCACCCATTCTTTATGCCTCATCCGTTCTATAGTAATTGCACTCTTAGAACTTTGTACTAAATAACTTTTGATTATTTCTTCCTAATATAATAAGAATCAGTAGAAACATTTATTACAATCATAAAATAATGGCAATGATTTCCTGTCTCTCAGCAAGAAATAATCAAAAGTTATTTAGTACAAAGTTCTAAGAGTGCATTGACTATAGAATAGGTGAGGCATAAAGAATGGCCTCATTTTTGCATCATTAAATTTACTTGGTTAAAAGAGATCAAAATATATCAAAAGTTGTATCCTAGATAGCTCTACAATTAACGATAGACCGTGTTTTTTTTATTATTACACATTTTGTTTTGGAAATAGAAGAAGCTTCAATGTTTCGAAAACATTTTTCTAGTATACGACAAACTATTGTTTTTTTTTAATTTCATATTTTTAATACGTAGGCGAAGTTAGCACTATACTTGAGTAGAACGTGTCCGTAATATGAGTCATAGAAAACCTGATTACATCATTGGATAGAACTCATCGAGATCTTCTTGGAACATCTGTTAAGACAATTATGGAAAGATTTCACTTCAGTATGATGATAACTACATTTACATATTAAAAACATGAAATAAAAAGAAACAGTACGTTGTCATATACTAAAAAGATATGTTCTCGAAACGTTAAAATTTCGTCAATTTCAGAAGAAAATGTGTAATAAAAAAAATGGAATCTATTATAAATTGTAGAGCTTTTCAGGATACACCTTTTGGGATATTTTGATGTTTTTAATCAAGCAAAAGTTAATGATGAGAAAATGAGACCATTCTTTATGCCTCTCTCGTTCTATAGTGAATGCACTCTTAGTACTTTCTACTAAACAGATTTTGATTATTTCTTTCTAATATAATAACAATCGGTGAGGACATTTATTACAATCACGAAATAATGTCGGTAATTTCCTGTCACTTAGATTACTGTCTAATAATTGCCCGTATTGAATAGTCATCATTTCAATAATTTCCTGTTTCCGAGATTACTGTTTAATATATACTAGCGCTAAATGGTCGTGATTTTGTTATATGAATAATATTTCAAGACTACTTCTCTGACTACTTTTAAATTATTGAATAAAATAATAATAACTAGTAAAAATAGATTTTAAAATGATATGAAATATTAATCTAAGTCATTTAAAATTATCTTTCAATGAATTAAGTCTAAGACAGAAACTATAAATAACTAATTGTAAAACTATTCCAATATAAAATATGAATAAAAAAGAAAACGAGAAAAATAATGAGTGACATTCTATTTTGCGAACTTATCAAATTAATGTCATTTAATTTATGATTTTCTCCGACGACGAGAACATTATAAATAATAGAATTATTTAGTGATATAAAACGGTCAGATATTTTAAAATATAGCATTGTTCATTATATTTTTTAAAAGCAAGTAGGTCGTTTGAGAAAATTTTGATAGACGACACGAATATAGCGATGCCATTGAAAAATCTAAAAACGTATGTAATGGTTGATAATTATACCATTATCAGATGGTCAGAAGATACAGTTTACTAATATTTTCGAAAGAAATTATCAATATTTATTATCAGCACAGGCTACGTCTGGCGAATTTCAAGAGTTTTATTACGCAAATAAAATCATGTAAATATGATTATTTATATAAGACATTTTATTAGTTGAATTGCGCTAGGATTGATAGTATGGCAAAATCTTTATTGATGTTTTTTTGACATGCGTTACTAGATTTGAGTACAAGTTTCTTTTAATTTTTCTAGACATGTCCGTACTATTGACTGTCAAGAGATACTTTAAAATCTAACTTTAGTAATTAAGACATCATTATATAGTAACTACTATATTTGAGAATGAAGAAATATCTATAGAATTTAAATTTCTTAGATATTCTTCTTAATTATTAATAATTTCATATTATCAATTAATTATATTAAGAAATTATTTGCGTCATAAAATATTGCATTTATCATCACTGTATTCTTTAAATCAAAAGATCTTTCAAAACCATTGTTTTGAATTTTCTAAAGAAATCGAATTCATTTAAGCGATTGATACATTACAGATATTTTATCATTTTCGACAATAACTAGAATATATATGCAGGATGTCTCAAAAGTTCATAAGGAAAGTAGATTCTTTTAATTCCACTGTTTACTGATATGGACAAACTTAACAAATCTAGTTCACAATGATTGTTTATAACTGAAATATAAATATCAACCATTTTTTTGTTACAGAAAAGAAACACTACCTAATAGTTCTTTGTTAATGCTTCAATGTCGGTATTTAGGTCGATCAGATCTTACGCTATCGTTTCCGTGCATTTACTTCAATATGTTACTACAAAAAGAAGTCCAACGGCGTCAAGTCCAGTGATCAGGAAGCCTATGAAGTCACTTTGTTTCCACACAATCACTGATGAACTGAGAGGAGACAATCGATCATATGAGCTCTAGAATTGACACCATTAGGCTTCTTTCTGTAGAGACATATATTGAAATAAATGTACGGAAACGATGGCGTAGGACATGATAAATCTAAACACCAAAATTGAAGCATTAATAAAGAGTTATTAGATAGTGCTTCTTTTTTACAATAAAAAAAATGATCGATTTCTATATTTCAGTTGAAAATAATAATTGCGAACAGTATTTCTGATTAATAAAAACTTCACATTGATACCTATCACTGTAAAAGAATTTAATTTCCTCATAGACTTTTCGGAAATGCCGTATACGGGTACTTCGATTTTTCTAATTATTAACTTCGTAAAATGAAAAAAGAATGTTATCAATTGAATTATCAGTCAGTAAGTCGAATAGTCATATGTACTTAATGCAATTAAGATAGCACGTATACATGACAATAAACGAGGCAAATACGACCTGTCATGATATTGTAAAAGTTCATACAATGATTCATGTAAATAATATGCATAGTACTTTATCATATGGAAAGAGTACGTGACTGAGCATCCAACCAACATAAGTGTTGCATGATTCATAGTATAATTAAGATCTCATTCGCAGTAAACTTGTATGTTTTATATACTATATAATATTATTATTTGTTGTCAGTTTGAATCATAAACCATGATAGTTATTAGTATTGTTTTTTTGTCATTTTTCATTAATTTAAAATGAGACAGATTGTCTTTCTTATTTTTAGATACCATTAGCTATAATTCTAGATTTAATCTGATATTTCATAGGATTATAATAATTAATATATGTTAAGCCAGACAATGCACCTCTTCGCTGTTCTTTTAGTGTTATATATGGTACAGACATGCTTTAGCACTGTAAACACGTTAAGTCGTATATGAGAATAACGTTAATCTATAAGGTAACAAGTTTTAGAATAAACTTTTTGACCCCATTGCTTTTGTTAATTAATAACCAAACTTCGTATAAAAATTCTTGAGGTTCAAAAGAATGGCGCATATTTCTTTAAGTATCAATAGAAAAAATTGATCTACGTAAAACTTGTAAATACTTTCTCATGAATATGATTTTGTAATATTAAGCAGATCAGATGTGTTTTAATATTTGACTTTATTTTTTTTTGTAAAATAATGAATAACATGAAACTTTGTCATATTCAATTAATACTTAAATAGAAATACAAATAATGCATATTGCCTAGATAGATAAAATATAGATTTCTTTAACTAAACCGTAACTTCAAATAAAAACCAGAAGCCAATATTTGACACATTTTGTCTATCATTTGAAATATGTTTCCGCTTTTTTAAGTACTCCTCTCTTTAATAGTACATAAAAAGAAAAAGAATTTCCTACGATAAAGATGTCAAATGAAAAAGATCATTAAGAAAAGAAAGTTATAGTTAATACCTTTATATTTATATGACTGAATAATTAACTTCTTAGATTAAAAATAATTTAGCCAAATGAACGGTTTATCTCAATCACCGATTAATATCCGTTTATAGAATAGATTCATAAAAGAATAATGCTCAATGTATTATTTCGAGTACACAAATACGGAGTTGTATTGAAAAATGGGAAATGACATTTTATATTTAGAAAACTTTGTTTTTCAGACAGGAGGAAAGTTATAATGACATGTTATTTAAAAAGAATCTTTCTATATCATGTCTTATCCTATAAAAAAAGAATTTTATATTATTTTTTTATAATTATCATTAATATAATTTTTAGACATGATAAAAGGGTTTTCTTTATTTTTTTATCAAAGATAAAATACTCATTGTAAATAAGAATGAATCAATGAATTCTATGACCGGTAAAGGAAACAATAAGTAGGCGTCTATTTCATAAATATCATTAACGATTTATTTACATATAACTAGCATAGAAAAATGAATTGAGAATGATTAATAAGAGTATTCAACAAACATTTAATTATATTAAATATAAAGAAATTTATTCGACCAGAAAATTTAAAAGTACTATTTACTAAAGTCTATTTTGATATGTTAAGTACAAAAAAATAAAATGTAGAGATGAGATTTTGATGGTGAATTTATTTTATTTTTCGATTTGAAATAGATAAATTAAGAAAAGATAAAATGTTCTTTTAAACTAGACTAGGAACTTGTTGGTGTATGTTACGAGAAAAGAGCATTACTGTAGTGCATTGAAAAGAGAAGAAGAAGAAAAAAAAGAAAAGAGAGAAAACCTATTATTGGAAAGAGTTCTTTTTTCTCTATTCTTTCTCTAGACGAATGCTCATGTTTTCTAAAGAAGAAAAAAGCTTACTATATCTTCGTTAAACAATACTTAAATTCATTTCTGATCGGTATTTTTTCTTTGAGCCATTATAGAAAATAAATTTTTTATGATTCACGATATATATATATATTTATTTAATGATTACTTATTTCTTGTCATAGATTAATGCTTTCAAAGGTGAGAGAACTGAGCAGATAAGTAGATATTTATTCACTAAAGAGATCATAGTTATTATACTTATGTGTCTATATGTATTCTAGTAGTTTGTCTATATTCTCCTAATGTAATAAAGATAACTCAAGTTTCTCTATTGAGTTATTGACATCGCTGAAGTATTATTTCTAGAAGGAAAGAATAGTTAAAATCAATCATTCATATAGATAAGTAAATGTTCTCAATTTGTTTATTGATGATATTTTCATATATATCTCGAAAAAGAGAAAAACAATTGATCTAAAATTATTATTCTCTGTAGTAAACGAAAAAGTGATAATGTATTCAGAAATAAAACTGTATAGATTTTTAATTATTTACCCACACAGCACGTACGATTGATTATCATATGAATAGTTCTTTTTGTATATACTATAATAATTAATAAAAAGCGTTTTGCGTTGAATATACTAGAGTTCTTACATTTCCTGTTTTTCCTTATACTCAGAATATTCTGTTTATCTCTCTCTCATGAAATTAGTTTATCCATTTTGCTTACTGAATCGTTATGAATAAGGTTTTATTGCATTAGAGACGAGGAAAATAACATTTATCATTATCTTTAGGTAATCATTTATATTTATAAACCGAGGCTTAATAATTATAAGAAAATAACGTTTTTTTTTTTTGTTTTTTTAGATAGAAATGAATATAACTGCAATAGATACATCATCGGAAAATTATGATTCATTTATTAAATATATGCGATCTATTAATTTTATTCTATCATGTACGGGTCTTTTATTTAATTTCTTTTTGATAATTATACTTTTACTTATTGGCCGTCGTCAATGTGCAACATATTTTTTATTAATATTAATGACAATATGTGATTTTTTATATTGTACTGTTTATGTAAGTATTGTCTTAACCGTTGATCAATATATTAATATAATAAATCATGAAATCTTATGTCCATTATCATTTTTTTTAACACCATTTACATTTACGGGATCCACTCTATTGCTTTTTATTTGTCTTATACATTTTATAACAAATTATGTACGTCGATATGATACGGTATTAGGTCAAATAGGTGGACCTTTATCAGTTGTATTTGTTTTGGCATTTATTATTATACGAAGTGTACTTGGTTCCACATCTGTTGAATTAATTATACTTGATCCAAATGTACCCAAAATGCGTTTTTGTACTATTGATATGAATACACCACCAATAGTTGCAACTGTACAACATATAAATCATATTTTTGCTGAAGTCACTGACATACTTGTTTATATTGGTTGGATTATTGTTTTAATAATATATTTAATCAATTTAATTTGTTGTAAAAAATCTTCATTTTGTACTCAAACAGAATTGAATACATCGTCATCAATGCCTAAACCACTTTCATTTACTTCATTATTAGTTCATAATAATAATATTATTAATCATGAACAAAATACTTTATCAATGACATTAGAATTATCTGATATATTAAATTTAACAAATGAAATAATATTAACAAATAAACAAAGACATCATGATGTATCATTAATTATTATTTCAACTAGTATTATTTCCGTTATATTTTATTTACCAATTATGATAAGTAAATATTCAACAATGTATTCCGTATATCGTGAACAAACATTTTTAACAGACGATCAAGCATTTTTTTTACAAATATTACAACATACAGCACATTTATTTTGTTTATCTATTAAATTTTTACCATATCTTATATTTGATAAACGTATACATTTATTCATTAATCAATTAATTGGAATAAAATGTATGAAAATTCAACGAAGAAAAACTTTATCAAGACGAAGAAGATATCAAATAAAACAGAAATATATATTTCATTGTCAATGTTATCGACGACCACAAGTATTAGATTTTAATAATCATAATGAAGGTGAACAATAAAATTATTTTTTTGTATATATATATATTTTGCTAGACGCAAAAAAACAAACTAAAGGTGCTAAATAATACAATGACAATAAAAGAAAAATTAATGTTTTTGTTAAATATAATTTATGTCATTCATGATTTTTATTCAACATTGATTTTGACCTTTGAATAATGAATGATTATAATTATCATTTGTATCTACGAGATGTATTCATGGATGCGTAATCACCTTAAAAGAACTTCATTAACAAATTATAGTGTAATATATTTCCTAAGGTTGGGATATCCTTATTCTTTATAAGCAAGACCTGGTTGTTTCATGATTTGAATGAGTTATAATTCTTGCAAGTCATGATCTAGCTGCTATGATTGATGAGTTGAAATTTGCGGATATAATAATTAAATCCGCTTTCTAGACAACGAGTTCAAGACAATATGTGGTTAAATATTTATAATTATATATACGCAAAACTTTTCTTGCATTTTTAGTTATTCTTTTATGAAATAAAAACATTAATTTTTGATAAATATTGTGAATTTAACAAGATAATCAATATTAATAACATACATGGTCCGACATTTGATAATATTACTAGTAAAATAAATAATATTTCTCACTTGTTTTTATGAGCACAAACGACCTCGATTCGTTTTGTTTTATTCTCGTTTTTCTATTAGTTTTTTTTACTAATGTAAATATCCAGGTCTTTATAACAAATTGAAGATTTCTTTTTAACATGGTGTTTTGTATCCATTAACATCAAATAAAAAGTTTATTGGGTAGAACATATATTATCAGATTTATTTTAACATTCGTATGATTACTTTCATAATAATTTATAAGTAAATAGAATTTTATCTCTTTGGATCAAGCCGTTGAATTAACACTACTTGCTAATTTTCAATAGATTAATATTTGTTTACAATACTATAGTACTTTGATGATTAAGTATACTTCATTAATAATTAACCTAATTCTTATGTAATAAGATAACGGAAGCACGAGAAAGTACCTGGAGAGATGATTATAGCTTTACGTTACAGAACACTATTATTAATCTCATAGAACAAATCTAAATATGACAAAAATTTTTAACTTTTACTATCAAATAACTGATATATACGCTTTCTTATTTTGTAATTAGACCGTTATCATGACTTTTTTTTTTGAAAATTCTCAGAACAAATATGCTTGACTTATTTTTCAGCATATTAAATTCATCTAATTAGAAGCATTCAATTATAAGAACATGTACGATCTACTAAGACATATATTTTTACAAATAATATAGATCCAGATAGAATCCTAATGACAAAAAACAAATAAGCTCTGACTTTCTCGGTAGATAAACATAAGAATAAATGCATGATTTCTCAATTAGATTATTCAAAGAAAACAAAGTGTACCTATTAATAAAATCGGCTATTAATAAAGCATCGTAAAAGTTTTTATTTTATGCACCTTGTATTAAAAATAGAATGTCAGACAACAAGGGACAATGATATTCTATTTCAAAAGAATAAAATATTTTCTAATAAAAGATATTATAAACTCATTGTAAATCGATTTCTTACATAAATCTATATGAAATATATTCTTTTCTTCTTCTATGATAAATCCTTGAATATATAGTTATTCACATTACGTGCAACTGATTTGTGTGCAGACTAATATGACCTCATTTGTCACTATCTCAACAAAAAAAAAATAACATGATCAATAAATTATTGTAGAATTTTGATGAATACCGATCATGAATATTTAGTTGTCAGTTTTTTGACAGAATATTTATGAATGAACAATCGATTCCTATGATGAACTTTTCTTGATCTTTCTTTTTTAAATCCTTTTCGCACTATTGAATTCTCAGATCTGACAAATAGTTCTAAAAGTATAAAGATAAAGAAATATTTTCAACATATATTTTTGACCTCTTCCTCGAAAACAAATTTAGGTGTTTTAGTTATTGCATGAGCTAATCATGGGTTATCGATTTATTTTTGAACGCTTAGCCGTGAGTAGAGATGAGCATGGCCAATTCTAGTCCCAGTAATAGAATTGGACATATCTCTATAGCCTAAAAGCGTAATAAAGTTTTAAATACTACGTTTTGTAGAAAAATGTTGTCTCTACAAAATAAGACTATGGCGAACACTCAGTGATTATCAAAGACGGAGAAAATGGCGTCAAGACTGACCGGGACCGGGACTGAGACCAAACTGGTCCCGGTCATTATATTTCTTAAATTATTTGATAACGAGGGTCTGTGGAATATTTTAAAACATACAGGCAGAAAGAGCAAACATTTCTCTACAAAATGCGTACTTGAACAATAATTTAACAATAAAGTTGATGAAGTAGCAAGCACATCTTTCACCGGGACTAAAAACCATTTTTTGGTCCTGGGCACATTTCTAGTCGTAAGTCACCTGATGCAAGCTGGCATATTGAAGATGAATCATCATAGAGAAAGATTTTTACCAAAACTTTATTTTGACTTATGAAATATAGAAGCAAACAGAGATATCAGGTTCAAAATGGATAGAATTGCTTGACGATTATCATTGACTTCATACTGATCGTCAGTATTTAATGAAATAAAATTAAAAATGTTTTCTTTTATATTTTTATTTAATGTTCTTCGAACTTTTAGTCAGATTTAAGTAATTCAAATCATTTACACAACAAGTAAAATTTTTCGATATATCCTTCTTATCTCAAATCGAATATCTTTACATTTAGATATAAAACGAGACTATGATATACAATTTGACTGTTGTCGATCGCATGATTTGATCATATATTTTCAACTATAAAAAAAACCGAAAGAAAATGAAAAAAAAACAGTAAAATAGAGAACAGATGACAACAAAGCAGAAAGACCAATTTTTTTTTCAATAAACAATGGCCTCTCGATTATATAGTAAGACGAAAAATTTTGAGAAAAGAAAAAAAAAGAAAAAGAAGAAGAAGAAGATCATGGTACATAATTAGGATTTTTTTGTAAGATAACAAAACCTTCTAATACAGGTGTTAATGTTATATATTCTTCTGTTGCTAATTCAGCACGTTCACCATATGCTAATAAAACTGGTGTTGTATGTGTTTGAAAACCAGTTATAGTTTTTGGTTTACCAGCTTGACCAACAACATCAACAGCCTAAATAAGAAAAATTTCATTTTTGTTTCTAATATGATTTTAATTTAAAATTAAACTTACTTGTCCAACACGAACAGGTACTGGTAATGGTCGAAGTGTTTCATCAAATGTAACAAGCATACGTGGTTGAATAGCCAAAGCAAGAAAATAAAGTAAATAATGATATTTACCAACAATTGCTAAAAATATTAAAAACAAAAGATACATAAATATATATATAGATTTATATATAATTTACTTTGTTTGACATCGAAGAATGAAACAAGTACAGTAAGTAAACCAGC
Source organism: Adineta steineri (assembly GCA_905250115.1). NCBI lineage: Eukaryota > Metazoa > Rotifera > Eurotatoria > Adinetida > Adinetidae > Adineta > Adineta steineri. The sequence continues at coordinate 7,073 of CAJNOI010001114.1, read as the reverse complement.
CAATGATACACGACAAAGAAGCATACGATCACTATGATATGGATTAAGTGTCATTGTACCTTTGCCAAGATGTGTAAGACCTTGTGCAAGACGAACCATAAATAAATTATTCATATCTTTTCCATGATAGACAGCTAATTGTCGAAGCATAGCAGCTAAACGTGCATTATTTGTACCTTAAATGATATAAATTCAAAAAAATAAATAAATAAATATATTTTATTTGTCTTTTTAACATACCAGCACCAACAATACCCATTGCAAAAATTGAATTATATGATACTTCATGATCTGCATCATGAGAAAATTTACTTAAAGTATCAATTATATTTAATTTCGGATTTGATACAGATAATAAAGCAAGTGCAAGTGGTACAGCTCGTTTAATAACTGGTTCACCATAACGTAACTATAGAAAACAAAAAATAAATAATTATTAAAAAATAAATAAATTTATTACTAAATGTCCGAATGAACGTAATGCCATTTCCGAACCAATTTCTTCTCCCATAGCAATCATTGCAATACCAAGTACAGCTGCGGCTAAAAAAAAGGCAAATTTCATTTACGTTAAACAAAAATTCTATATATATATTGTATCAAACCTTGATGTGCAGCATTTTGTGAAGCAGTATCATCTTCTTTCTTTTTATCTTTATCTTTATCTTTGGATGATTCTTTTTCACCTTCCTAAAATAATACAAAAACAAAAGATTGAAAACTCAAATAATAACAATCATTTGAATATTACCTTTTTCTCATCTTTATTTTCAAAATGTTCACTACATATATGTAACATATGTTGAATTTTTAAAACATTTCCTGTACCAGCATATGCACAACATTCAACAAGAACAGTAGCAAATGAACGTAATGGTTCATTAATTACTTTAAGAGATTCAAGCATGGGTTCAACAGCTTCACCTTTGCCTATTAGAAAATTTCAAATTTATAACATCAATATATTTTTTATATTCAATTATATATCATACTAAGAAAAAGTAAACCAATAGCCAATGCAATGAATTTAGCAAAATGTTCTTTAAGTTCAATTTCACTTCGTTCAAGTAAAACACTTAATAATGTTGTTGATACATCAGCATTACATGAACCAACAGCAATTATACCGATTGAAAGACATGCGAGTGAAATGATCTAAAAGAAAAAAATTAATTAATTAAAATAAAATAAAGAAAAGTTTTTAGTTATTCTTACTTCCATTGATGGATTTCCTTCACGTAATGCATTACTAATAAGTTCAATGACATCATCACGATTTGTACCGGCATATGCAAGACCCAAACTAAAGTAATCTAATAAGATATTTTATAGAGTAAAATGATAAAATCATACCCAACAATGGAACCAACACGAAATGGTGCATCTTTATGTGAAACATAATCACCAAGAAGAGCTAATGCTGGATCACAGTCATTTTGGACACCACAATTGACTATACCACAAGCAAGAAGAGCACCAGCCTAAGATAAATATAAATTTAATTTTCAAATCTTTCGAAAATTTAAAAGTTTATTGTTTCATATCGATTCACGATTTGTCTCCTTTTACAAGAATAATATGATGAACAGACTAGAATAGGTAGGAAGATGAGTCAAAGACTGAGAAGAAATATGAGATTCAACGATTCTGTTATGAATATTAGTAAATACTCAATTTTAAAAGAAAAAATTTTAATATCGAACTAACCTTCATGTTATCATCAACACTATAAAGATATTTATCAATTAAACTAAGACCACCATCAACATCCCAAAGAACGATAAGTCCAAGTGATGCAGTTGCACTTAATAAACCATTATCTTTATATTTTGATAACCATTTTGTATCTTGTGTAACAATTTTATCTTGTCCAAATGCAGCATTAACAAATCCATTGACAAATGCTGATGCTAAATTTTGTTTACTTGAATCAGGTTGACTATAACTTGAACGATTTGTATTATCTAAATATGTTTTATAAATATCTTCAGGTAATTTCGCTTCCATTATATCAAGTTCACGAGCTAATGCCAAAAAATTTGATGTTAAATGTGAATTAGACATTATATTTGTTAATTCATCTGGATCTTCACCACTAGTTTCAGTAACATTCCAGATAATTTGTTGTCGGCCTAATAAAAATGCAAGTTGTTTTTTAACTAAACTAAAATACAAAAAAAACATATACATCTATTCATATATATATATAATATTTATTTCTATTACCTAGATGGACATGTATTCACTAAATCACGTATAAGATCCATATCATTTAATTGGATAGCACAACGTAATGCTAATGGATATTGGTCATAATGACGATAAAGTTTACATGCTGTACGTAATAATTTTGTATCATCTGGTTCAGGTACATAAGGTACACAACTAAAAATTGTAAAATAATTCATATATAGCAAAATAATTTGTTTGTTTTGTTTTTTTACCTAGTTAAATAAAGACAAACACGTGCAAAAGTATCTTTATCAACAAATGTTTCAATTAAATCTAATTGTTCTATTTCCATTAAAAGATCACATGCATCAGCTTCAGCATTATGACGCATTAAAAATGGTATTATTTCATTTGTTAATTCAAGGAGACGTTGACGAAGTTCAGCATTTGTTTCGGTTGCTTCCCATTCCGTAGCTATTTCTGCTGATAAATGTCTAAATAATTAAGATAAGATTTTTATTCTAAATCTGCCTTAGTATTGTATGAACTTTAATACAATCATTTAGAATACGCATAGAAAGTATTATTTTATCTGTTCAATATAGTAATTACATGAAACATTCGCACTAATTAAGTTTATACCTGATATATTCATGTCCCCACATGCCCATATCTTGATGTGAACCTAATAAACGATATTTAAGTACTTCTTTTGTATCAATTGTTGTCATAGCAAGTACTGAAATGATATCAGCACATAAAGCCTAAGAAAATATACAAATATATATATATTGATATAAAAATTCTTTTTTAAATTTAATACTTTATTGTGAACATCTTGAATTTTTTCATAAACTGCAATCATATCATTATAAAAAGGTCTCATAAATTTTAATGGTTTTGGTACACTTGTCATTGAGCTTGTTGATTCACGAATTTTTTGTCGAAGTGTTTCAAGTGCTGGTCGATATAAATTCTTATCATTCTCCTATGAAATAAAATAATATAATATATATATACTTTCAAATTTAATTCGAAATTTACTTTTAAGCGTTCAACGCATAATTCGAGTTCTTCTTTTAATTGTTTATCTTCTTCCGACTAAAAGAAAGAGAAAATGTTTTTTTTTCATAAATAGATATTTTGACAACATACTAGATCTTCTTCTTTAACTTCAATTGGTTTTTTTCCATCACCTTTCTTTCCTTCTTCTTGTTTAGTTTGTTCAACTGATTCTGAACCAGTCATTATTTATTTCCTATCTAGAAAACAAAAACATAAATTCAGTTTTTTCAGTTTTGTTTTATGTTGTTTTCTTTATTTATTCAAAACGTTCTTCTTGTATATGTTCAGTGTTTTTTTTTCTGTAACAATAAAATGATGGTAATACAAGACACAAAAAGAAACAATTTTTTTTCTATTTGCTTTAAACATTTTTTTTTCCTGTTTATTTCGATTTTTTTTGTTTAATTTTCTTCATGTAAAAATCAAGTTCTTTTCCTTCAAGAACATATCCATCACATCGACCATTTTGACCAGGTTTTGAAGCAATACAAGCAAGTACACGACCAGCTACGAATTGTTCTTCAAGTCCTTGTTCAACTTTAGCACGACGTTGTTTAACAGCGATCTTTTTTTGTGATTTAGCTGAACGTTTACGATTAAGTGTAGTTTCTTCAGCTTCAGTTAATTTAACACCTTTCTTACGACCAAGTGGTAAAGCATAATGTGATTCATACCATTGTCGAAATGGAACAGCATCTATCTGTACGATGGTTGATTTTGTTAATGTTTTTGTACGTACTAATTCCTAAATAAATATATTAATATTTTCATTTTGTATTGAAAAAAATGCAAAATATACGAACATTATTCGATGGATGATACATAACATCGATAATACGAGTTTTTTTGGCAACACCTTCGGAACCCCATGAGAAATTGCCAATATCAAGACGGAGTGCACGATATTTTTTATTTCCACCTCGTGTACGTACGGTATGAATACGTTTTGCACCTAATTTGGTCATAGCAGCTGGTCGACCTAATTCAAATTTTCGTTTCTTATGTGGTTGAGGTCGTTTACCACCAGTCTTCCGGCGTTTATGCCAATGGTCTCGGCTAATACCCATTGTTTTTCTTAAAAAGGTATTATAAAATTGATCTAAAAATTATTAGATAAAAAAGTTTTTAAGACAAATAACAAAACAATAATGTTTGTCGTTTTGTATTGCATTGCATATAATTTAGAATCCATTTTTATTGTTAGTTTACCAGTCCAAATCACCTCATTGAAATATAATGAAGGAGGACAGTCGAATAAAAAATATTTTTTTCTTTATGAAATATAATAGAAAAATAAATATTTCTTTTTTTCAACTTAAAATTTATTTATTAAATAAAAGAAAATTCCGAAATAATATTTAGTTTTTTAATACGACCTCTAACGAAATAAAATTATGTTTTGGAATTAAAAATTAACCAATAGAATTATTTCAAATATAAAATGGAAATAAAAAACGAAATAGAATTTTTTTAAATAAATGTCGTTCGGAAAATCTCGTACTGTTACTCTTTGTTCAATAGCAAATTTTATCAATGCTGCTGATCGAGCAATTATGCCAAGTAGATTAATTTTCTCTAAAAACATATATTTTCAAATTAATTTATTTATTCTAGTTGCCATTATTCGCATGGCAAAAGAATTCAATTGGAATTTACGTTTACAAGGTTATATCCTATCATCATTTCCTATAGGCTATTTAACAAGTCAATTATTTGCTCATATATTTGTAAGACGTTTTGGCACCAAAGCTGTTCTTGCTTTAGCAGTATTCACATGGTCATTAGTAACATTTGCGACACCATTCTTAGCACCTTTACCATTTTTACTTATATGTTCGAGAATAGCCTTAGGGTTTGGTGAAGGTTTAGGTAGAAATTTAAAAATTCAAAAATTCAGATTAATAAATTCTGTTTTTTCTTTAGCATTACCAACGATATTTCATATATTTAGTAATTATGTACCAATGGAAGAACGATCGAGGTCGTTTAGTTATTTGATTGCATTAGGTTCAGTTGGACAAACATTTGCAGCTCTGGTATAATATAAAAAAAGAAATAGTTTTTTTTTAATGTATTATTTTGCTTCAGGTATGTCCACATATAGCTTGGCGTATTGTTTTCTTTATATTCGGTTTAATGGGATTTTTTTGGTCATTTATGTGGATTGTAACTTATCGTGATTTTAATATTACTCTTGGAAATATCGGTGATGAAGAAGCTTTTATTCATCCATCATCTAAAGTAATATATTTACTTGAAAAATAAATTTTATTTATTTTTTTGTATTATTAGGTTGGAAATAAAAACTATCGATGGATTGAATTTATTTCACATTGGCCTTTATGGGCTATTTATATTGCACATTTTGCAATGAATTGGTCATCATATATTGTTATGGTATGGTTACCATCTTATTTAATTAAAACATTCGATGCTGATCCAACAAATCTATCATTTACGGCATTTCCATATGTCATGAATTGTTTATCAGGTGTTGGTAAGTAAAATATTGAAAATCTTATTTCATTGATACGTATTACATATCTAAAAACGAGATTGATTCACGAATGTCATGACATAACACGGAAGATTTTTAATTATGCTTGTATTTTTCTTCTTTTAGCTGCAGGCCATTTTGCTGATTCTCTTATTCAAAATCGATGGTCAGTTTTATCTGTTCGTCGATTAATGACAGCTATTGGTTTACTTGGCCCTGGCCTATTTATGCTTCTATTTATATCAGTTGACAATCTTCTTCTTGCTGTTGTGTAATGTTTATTGAATAGAATTTTATTTAAATTAATTTTCTTATTAATTTAGCTTTATATCAATAAGTATGGGTTTAAGTGCATGTAATTCTGCTGGTCATCTATCGAATCATGCTGATATTGCACCTAATCATGCTGGTATAACATTTGCAATATCAAATACTCTTGCAACTATACCGGGAATCTTAGCTGGACCTGTAACAGCTGAATTAGTTGTTGCAAGTCATGGTCGTTGGTTTCCAGTATTTATTCTTGCAAGTGGTGTTAATTTTGTTGGTGCCATTATATATCAAAGTCAAAGTGCTTCAACACAAATTTTGTGAACAAATTTAATAGATTTTATTGTATAGACAACGATGTTCTTTTCTTCTTTTTTTCTTTTTTTTGAACAGATCTGTTTATATCATGAATGTAGTTTCGAAATCTGGTTTAAATGAAACAAATGGTTTTTTTTAAATTAAGCAGGATATATAAATATTTATATGAAGAGATTATAAAAAGAGAAATGTTTTTTTTGTCTTATTTGTATTTATAGATGATATAAAAAGTAAACACCAAGAAAAAAAATATCGATGAAACAAAATAATAATTTTATTCGTAAATATTTCTATATATTTTCTTCCTCTTATTTTAATTCTTGAATAAATATAGCTTAATAATAATACAATATCATATTATTTAAAGATAATCAATATCTATTATAGTTGAGTAGTTATTAATGAAAACGTTCACAAACAATAATATTAAATCCCATAGGCTTATCGCCCGACCACTAATTATTATTTAGCATCTACATGCGATCGAATTCTTTTATTTTATTTTATTTGTAGATATGCTTTATTTTATTGGTCTCGGTTTAGCTGATGTTGATGATTTAACTGTTAAAGGTTTACGTATAATTAAAAGCTGTAAAGAAGTTTATCTAGAAACATATACAACAATTTTACAGATTGATCAAAAAACATTAGAAGAATTTTTAGGAATACAAATTATACCAGCTGATAGAGAACTTGTTGAACTTTCAGCTGGTAAAATAAATAAAAATTTTTTTGCAAAGAATTATTAAGA
>CAJNOI010001113.1:0-18988 GCA_905250115.1 Adineta steineri | reverse complement strand
CAACAATTTTCTTTACTGCACATTGAAGAATATTTGGTTTCATTATTGCCCATTGACAATAGCGATAGAAATTAAAGAGGAGAAGGAGCAATCGTATAAAAGAAAAAAAAAGAAAATCTAATCGGATAGGTGAATAATGAAAGCAAGATACAAACGAAAGAATATCCTCCATCGATCATTATTATATCTTGTCACATACTTTATATCTTTGCAATTATATTCGAAAGATAAATTACACGAACAAAACAACAATAATAAATAATAAAAAATGTACCAGAGTAATACAAGGCATATAAAGAAAGGACAGTGTTTGTGCCATTGTGTTATTGACCAGAAGGAAAAGAATATAAAAAGTATTACTTTGTAAAATATCATCTCAATACAGCAAGTACATCTTTTTTTTTTGTTATTTTCATATTAAACGATACACGTCTCATATCATTGGAGTAGATATATGAATGAAGATACTAAACTATAATCGAAGTACAATAAGAAAAAAATATTTATTTTAATTGTAAATATAATCTACAACTGATTTTTCTATCACGGTAGAAAAATATAGTTTTCCAGTTTGAGTTTCTCTACAAATAAAATAGTATAAAGAGAAAAAAAATTGACTTGAATTATAAAGGTAAATTAAAATAGGATTATTGTATTACTGTGGATAAAAAACTTGAATAGAATTATTGTATTTTATGTAAGAATTGTTCTCAAGCAGTAGTGTGATAAATGAAAAAAATATTTTATTTACTTTATAGTTAGATTTTAGATAAATATTATCCTATAACTATAGCAAAGACCTGAACGAATCTTTGACTTTTTTCCTTTAACCTTTTAAAGTTATTTTCGAAATAAATTTCTTCAGTTGAATCTTTGTTTGTATCTATATTAGAATTACTCAACTCATAATTATATTTATGAAACGATCAAAAAAATGATTATTTATTTATTCATGATAAATAACAATATACCAAAAATATTTGTTTAAAATAATATAATGGTAGTATATGATGAGTCATTAGAGATATTCTAGTAGAAGTTTCTTTCATCTAAGTTCATGTCTACTCATCACTTTGAAATTTGTCTTATGTAGTACTGGTAATCTTTTGATAAACAAACAAATTATATATTTTTATTTATTTTATTCTATATATCTTGTCCTATTAGTTTTAAAATAATTTTTGCAGTTTGTATGGTTAATTAATCACCATTCTATAAGGTAGATATATAAAAATAATCAACTCTAGGAAATTTAAATAAAGTATTATTTTCAGTTGACATTTATCATATATGATTATATTTAATTCTAACTAGCTGAAATGTTAAAATTTAGAGTATTGAAATAATTATGAGATTCATTGGATTTGATATGTTAAAACTTGCTTGTAATCATTTAAATAAGAAAAATCTCCAACTAGAGTTTTATTTACAAAGAAAATAATAATAAACTCTGAATCAAAATTTGGTCGTATATAGCCATTCAGTGATCAACAAGGCTAACATGAAATATTAATCATGAATATCTTTTGAATAGAAGCAATAATTGAACATGACGATATATTTTTAGTGTGATACATAATTGATCGGTACACTTCAGTGATTTTTTACATATGCGCATATATTTTGTTCTCTTAACTCATTTCTTTGTCTTTTCTGAGTAATTTATTTACATTGAATTTTGAATTAATCGCTATATCAGAGTATATCTTAATAGGAATAGATCACGTTACATATATGAATTTATTGTCAAGAACGTATGTCTCAACCGAGATAATTTAGATGATATACATATAGATCCAAACTCAATATAACTTGATTTAGTGAATTTAAAATATTGAATAATAGTTCATTCAATATATTTATTCTCTTTTTTTTCAATCCAGTATAAAATATTAATAAATATTAGATCTATGTAAACAAGATTTCATTTGTATCTCTTACAGATAATTTAGTTGAATAAATATAAAAAAAAAGTAATCGCTTGCTTATTTACAGTAGCCAGTTTTTTTCATTCTGTTACATTAACACACTATTAATAAACGGTAAGGTTTTATCTCCTATAGACAACGTGCTAGTGTAACAGAACGAAAAGAAAAGAAAAGAAAAAAATCACGTTATTTTGTGTTCGTAATAAGTTTGTATATAGTTCAAAAGTTTTACTTTTACTTTGAAATAAAATAAAATAATCGACGAATAAATATACTTTAAAATTAATTTATTTTATTGTATTTCGTTAAATAATATAGAAATTAAACAAATATATATATTTATAGAATTGAAAGATTACCTAATCTGTCTGCAGATTGTTCATACATTGAAATGTTATTCAATTCAAAATTTATATGAGATTCTACTAGTTTTTCATGTACTTTAATCAATAAATGGACAAACGATTATTCTATCCGTTAGTTGATGTATAGGTGAAAAATAAAAAAAATATTATAGATTGTAGTGCATAATGGTATAAATATGAACAAACATATAAATATAGATAAATTTCATGTGATTTTTTTTTCGTTATCAAGGTAATCTATATCAATGGAAAACTTTTTCTTTTATAAAAAGAAATTTTTATCAGAAATTTCCGCAAAAATAATTCTTGATGTTTTACATTGACTTGTTCTTTTTTTTTATGAAAAAGTCTTTGATAATAATCAATGAAGATAATTAACATTTTGAAATACAAAAAATAAAATTGATGAAATATTGTAACAAAGAATAAAATTTATAGATTATTTTCTTCTTATTCGAATATTTTATTGTGATCACAATGATGAACGGATCGGGTAGTATTACCACTATCCTCGTCCTCGGTATATTACTCTATTATCCATTTGTGTTCATATCACACAACGCCATGTATTATATATAAGAACACAAAGGCGAGAGAACGAAAAGAATAAAATATAGATTAATTTTGTGTATGAATATACTATTTATATTGAGATGAAGAATATTTCTCAATAAATAATAACTTTTTTATAGTAGAAAACGAAAGTAATTTGATTTTTTTGTTATTTATCAAGAAGAATTGCTCAGTTGGGTAATAATCAATTCCATAAAAATCCAAATATTTTATCTATTTGACGCAATTAAAATCTTATGAACATTTCTATGCAGGTATCATTCTCATCGATATTGTAAAAGTTGACAAGTCACAGTGGAATTCTTAATGATTGAATATGAAAAGAATTGTTGTGAATAGGGCAATGAAAAACAAACAGATTGAGTTTAATGCTTCATAAATGAGTAGTCTTAATAAGATTTCCTCAATGATCTTTTGTTATACTATTATAAAATTCGAATAGAATATTGATTATTGAATATAAAAGAAAGATTTTTTTAATAATTTAAATGATTTGAATGGAAGTTAAGATGATTTTCTTAATCTAGACTATTTAATAAAAAGAGAATTGTATGATGAAATAAAAAAGAAATTGCTTTGATTTTATTGTTTAGAAATAAAGATATTTTATTATTTAAATTGAATTATTTTCAATGAGAATTTCAAATCTTTTCATTTTATTATCTTAATAAAAGAAAGGAGATGTGAAGATTTTATTTAGAGTTATTTGTTTTTTTCAAATTTTAATTTTATATTTTAATTTTTGACGAAAAGAATAGTTGCGGTGATAAAAATTTGATTAGTATTCCTCTAGAATTATGTTCTCAATTGTATCAATGATGGATAAAATCTGAATAAATAATAATTAACTTCGAAATTATTATTTAGATATATTTCTCAATACTTATCTCGATATTCGAATCTTATTATATTAATTTAAAATCGTCGATAAAGAAAACAAAAGCATTAACAGTCTAAAGAAAAATCTATGATTTTTTTAAGTATTCTATTATTCATGATTTATTTTCCTTCTACGTTAAATCTTCTATACATTGAAATAATCTGTTCGATTAGAGCAAAAGGAATAGGATTATTTGTTCATATGCGATATATTCACTGAAAAAATTTTCTTGTTTTATCATGTTTTGTATAAATCAACAAAATCTGATATGTACCATCGGAAGATTTCCTCTTCAATATCTTATCTAATTAAACCTTAAATTAACTTCCGATCGATTATTGACATTGATATTTTCCAGAATCTCTTAAAAGACCTAAAGAAATCAACTTGAATCGTTTTTTTATTTTTTAACAAAATCAAAAACTTCCGAATTGAATCGAAACTAAATTGTTAGTCAAAGAGTAACTCAATTACTCGAACGATTTTACGATTATAGTAAAGGACGTGTGGTACATAATTTGTTTTTTCTCCATTTTCATCATATAAGTAACTAACAGTATAAAAATCGATTGAAGATACATTCGTATTGTTTTTAAACTAAATAGATCAAATTCAGTGCTATCTTTAATAGTTGTCTATGAGCTTTATTTTTAAAACAGAAAGATGTGTCGTATATTCACACTACACTACTTAGAAAATTATATGACTAAATAATTCTTTTCCTCAAATGAGAAAATACATGCTTCTCAATATTGATTTTTTAATAGTTAGTTGATGGTCATGATATACGAACGTTAAAGTTATCATGGTTACGAGCACAAATTGGTCTTATTGGTCAAGAACCAGCTCTTATGTTGGATCTTACTATTGGCGAAAATATATCATATGGCTGTTCACTACATACATTTACTTATGAATATATCATTAATACAATTAGACACGCTCATTCTTATAACTTTATAAAAACATTACTGCAGATACATTTCACTCTTTTTATATACTTAAAAAAAAACTCAATTTTTATCTATATGATATGTTGAACTTTGAAAAGACGCTGCTTTATAATAAAAAAATGATTATTTTATTAAATTTCAAGGTTATGATACACTTGTATGATTGAATGGAACTTCATTTCTATCTGGAGGTCAAAAACAGCGTATTGCTATTGCACGAGCTCTTTTTCGAAATCGAAAAGTTTTATTACTTGATGAAGCAACGAGTGCGTTGGATGTACATAATGAAAAGGTAAATAAAATTTGTTTGTCTATTTCTTATAAAATACAAATTGACAAAATATTAGATCTTATACGATGTTTTATTCTATTATTTCTATCTTGTTGAAACTTAATAATGTAATTCATAGTAGAGAGTTGAGAAATTTGACATTACTGAATAAGTAGAAACCAATTAATAGTCAAAAAATTTCCATGTTATTTCTAATTTTTTTCAGCTTGTTGAAGAATCGTTGAATGCTGTACGGCAAGATAATCCATCACAAACTGTTATTATTGTGGCACATCGTCTTTATATTATTCAATCATGTGATCTTATTTGTGTTCTTGGTCCTCATGGACGATTACTGGAAAGCGGTACGCATGCAGAACTAATGGCACATGGCACTGCTTATCGTAGATTTGTACTTGATCATATGTGAGAAATAGAATGACTATAAACTTTATTGAAAATGATGCATATGTTATCTCTCAGTCTTTGGCATAAAATGGATTGAGAATTGTTACTCTTTACTGTATAATATCATTTCTTAATTAAGAAAAAATTCATATTAATATCATTAAATGACAATAGTTTTTAAAAAAATAAAGATAGCTCCATGAATCAAAGCCAAAGTGAATTAAGTCAAATAAAATCTAAAAACTAATTATGAATTAGAATGTTGCATAGATTTTAGACTTTTTCTTACTGTTGAGAAGATCACGAATTTGAATTATATATATTTATTTAATATAATATAATGATTTATAAATAGAAAATATCATCAACTTTAAAAATGAATATTCTGTATTCCATCAGATCACTTGTCAAGAATTCTATATTTTTAATACAGAGTATCATACAACAAATTAAGCGATAGAATTAAAAAGAAAGATTAATTTTGATATTTATATTAATGAATGTTTGCCACGACGAAGAGCGAAATCACTTGAACTTATCACGAAGAAACCACTATATCATCCATTGCACCCTTGTGGTTACCTTGTTGTCTAGAACCTTATTCACACTCACAATTTATTCATATTCGTCCTAATTCTTAGCATTAGTCGTCGATATCTTTTTCAATTAACTAATAAACTAAAATAACAGCCAATATGGATACAAAAAAAACATTAATTTTATCTTATATTTCTATTCAAAAGTTTCCTTTTTTGTTAATTTTGTCGCTTGAGATTATTCTTAATAGATTGATTATCTTATTTATTTTAGTCGAAATAACTGTTAATTGACATATTCTTATAAAATGCAAGATTATGTAATTATTCATTCATCAGCAAATAAAGAAAACAAATATTATTTTTCATATATCAGACACGTTTAAAATAAATCCAAGATTCTCTATTGCATTTCTTATACGATTGTAGTGTACTAAATATGATCGTATCAATGAGCAGTTCATAACATTTACAATTGAAACAGTCAATAAGAAAATTTGTTTCTCTTCACTTTTGAGTAATGCATATCAAGGAGAAATGGAAAAAAAATAATTTCTATATAGACATGTACATATACTTGAATAGGTATTTCTCTCAAGTTCTTTTAAACTTCTATGAATGAATGAAAACATGGAGTGAGAAATTTTTTTGTGTGTTTTTCCCATGTAAAGAAAATATTGGGAAATAATCACGAAATAATCGATTATTTTCATACGATTTTAATAAATGATTCTGACAGTAATAATTACACGTAAATCATCAATAAATCGATTATTTCGTGACTATTTCGCAAAATTTTCTTTTGTATAGGTTGTAGGAGTGTGATTTAATAAAGACAATATGTTTGTTAAAAAAAAGTTTTTCTTTCTAACTTCATGTGATTGATGCATCTCTGCTTGAAGTCACACAGTTTCTCTTTGATAGGAGAATAGGATACAGCCGTCGAAACGTCTCATTTGTACCATTAAATCATATGTATTATTTGATGTTTTTCATTCATCTTCCCCCATTCGATTCTAATAGAAAAATAAAAGAAGTAAATCATTCTCTTTATTTTTATTATCTAAATGCTAATTGCATTTCTCTGACATAAATGATATTATAAATTTTAGTATTTGTTAAATAATTATATTCTTAACTTGATATTATAATGAAGATTGAAACAATTATTTATGTATAATCGATTGATTTGTTAATAAAATCATATGATTATTCTTTTCGGTTAGGAATGTTTAATTGATATTTATTTTTCATACTCTTCCTTTATTTATCTATTTAAAAACAAATTAGCTTTTGAAATGCACTGCATTTCTTTATCAGACGTTTTTCTACTGTACATAATATTTTACACATTTATATATACATTTTATAAAGAGACATTGTCTTTGTTCTTCTTCCTTGTTAAACGTTTAATATTGATACAGAACAGGTTTCAAACTCGACTTAGTCATTCTTACCCTTTTGTCTTCTGTATCACTATTAAATATTTAACAAAGGACGAACAAAGAAAAAGAACAAAGACAATGTCTCTTTATAATATGTATATATAAATGCGTAGAATGTTATGTACAGTAGAAAAATGTTTGATGAATAAATACAGTGCATTTCGAAAGCTAACTTATTTTTAAACAAATAAATAAAGGAAGAGTATGGTAAATAAAAAATCATATTATTAATGAATATTATATATAGTCTTATAGAAAATATCATTAGTATTATGTAACTATTTGGAAATGAATGATAATCTTAAAATAAAATTCTATCTCTTGTAAATATATAAATTTTATTGTAGAACTGGATTGATGATTTCGACTCTTCATACCTCTTTAATTTATTTTATTGTTTTCTTTACGGTTAATAAAATTCTAATTTAAAACTTCATGATTGTATAGAGATTAAAAGTAATCGATAATTTATTTTTTATTTTTTTTGTCTATAAATGCTTTAGAATTAGATTTGAACGACTTTTTACATATAATATTCTCAATTATTTTTAGTCTTTATCAATCATTAAATTTACTATCTCTGAGTCTTTAATGAGAACCTACTACTCCTACGCGACAGGCACGAAGAAAATATTAATTAGATTTGCGTCTATGAAAAAATATCTAAAATTTCTGCCTTTTACATAGTGTTGCCCACGTTTTTTGATAATATAAGAGAAAACAGATAAAATAGGTACAGGACGCAAAATCAGTGAAGCAAAGAATATTCAGTCACTCTTTATACTAATACATGTAGACCCATAATAAGCTTCATGCTTCATAATAATTTGTGTTTGAAGAAAAAAAGAAGAATATGAGTGATAAGGAGCCGCTATTAAAGAAACATAACAAATTACTTGATGACAATGATAGTGACAATGAAAACAAAAGGTATCATTTTTAAAAAAATATAATATTGATAAACACATAAGAACTCATTATTATTTATAGTTTTTCTGAGTGGCGTCAATATTTCAATCAGCAAAAGACTGCTGCTAAGAATAAAAAGTTAAACGATGAGATCAACCAAACTACTAAAGATATTCCAGTCGGTGTTTTACAATTAGTAAGTATATTTAAACATAAAATATCATTAAAGAAAGTAATAAAATACTAAGTTGAAAGCATATTGTTTTTCTTTTTAATAAATATTTATATATGAATTAATTTATTTCATTTACTAATAGTTTCGATTTGCTGATCGTATTGATATTCTTCTTATAATTATCGCTCTGTGTTTCATGCTGGGAGATGTAGTTTATGCTCTCACAACTATAATTCTTTTTGGTCGAATCACGGGATTATTTGCCACAAAATCATTTTCTGTTGATTGTCATAATCAATATGAAAATTTCGTCTCTACAATTATCAATAATAGTGTATGTCCTTTTGGTATTGATCTTAATCCATTTAATTATGATCGATTACATAAGTAATTCAATGAAAAATATTTTTATTTTTAATCTTTTCAAATTTTTTATTCTTAGACTATGTCATTATGATAATAAAATTGTTCCATCGACATTATCTCCAATAACACCTTTATTTCGAGAAAATGTCATGCATTTAGTTTATTTGTTCTTCGGTAAATCTATTGAATATGACGATTTAAATTGAAAAAAATAAATGATTTGTTGTTTCTCTGTGCCAATGTAGGTTTAAGTATTCTTGGATTTCTATGTATTTCTCTTAATTATATCTGTTGGACAATTGCTACGAAACGACAAACATCTCGAATGAGTATTTTACTCTTTCGATCACTTATTCAACGCGTAAGTTAACTTTTTTTACACTCATAAAATACTTTATAGTTCGTGATCATAAGTCGAAATTGAATAATATCAAATTTCTACTAAGTGACTTAAATTTAGTGCAGATCTGCATTGTAAATGTTTTTATTTCTTCAAAGATGGTTATTCATTGAAGAGTAACTAAAATAATTGATTATAAACGATGAAATTAGTTGAAATACAGTTTATTCGATTTTATTTCTGTTGGTCCAAGTCAAACATAAAACAAAATAAAGTAGATAATTTTCGTCTCGATTTCTTATTTTCTTTTTTCAAGATATTTCTCTAATCAAGAAAGTAATCATTCTAAAAACATCATTTGTATATCAATAGAAAATAGATAAGAAACGAGAATGATAATATGAATGAATCTCAAAGATCATGTTCAAGGTAAATTTACCGTAAAAAATAAACAGAGAATTTTATTATTAACACAATTTCGAAATAGTTTTAATGGATTAATTAGAAAATAACATAAAATTTATTTATTTGTTAAATTATAATTTAAGATAAAATAATCTTGTTCCTTCTCTTTCATTCTTTTTAGAACATGACATATTTGGATATAAACCAAACTACTCAATACAATTCAAAGCTTTTTACGTAAGGAAATATAATAAATTTAAAAGAAAGAATTCGATATGATCGATTTCCTTTACAGTCACATTGAAAAGATTAAGAATGGGATGGGTTTTGAATTTGTACTAGTAATTGAATTTACTCTAATCATGATTTTCAGTATAATTATATGTTTTATTCTCAATTGGAAATTATCTTTAATTATGTCTTGTATAATTCCGTTTGTTGTTGGTAGTTCATTGATGTTTGCTAAGGTAGAAATTGTTATTTAATTTACTAAAAATTTATCAATAGTTATAGGTCATTACTAAAGAAACAGAAGAACAATTAAATACATATTCAAAAGCTGAACAAATCGCCCAAGAAGTATTTAGTTCATTAAGAACTGTTCTTTCATTCAATGGACGTAAATACCAACAAAAACAGTAGAGAAATAAATAAATAAATAAATAAATAAATAAATAAATAAATCAAATATTATTTCTTGTCTTTAGATATGAAAAAGAATTAAAATTAAATGAATGGTTTACTGTTCGCAAAGATATTGCATTTGGTACTTTTTTTGGTTGGTTATTTTTTATAAATTTTCTAGTTTATTCAATTGGTTTCACTTTTGGTTCTATTCTTATGTCTGATGACACTCATCATACACTGACTATTAGTGAGATTCTTATTGTAAGTCAGTTATAACATCAATATACATAAGAAAGGAACTGAAAAACGAAATTTTGTTTAGGTTGTAAATATGTTTGCACAAGCTTTAGGTTTTCTTAATGCAATTGGACCTTTTTTTCAATCAATTTCGGAAGCTCAAGGTGCAGCAGTATCCGTATTTCGACTTATTGACGAAGTAAAATACATTGAATACTATAGAGACTAAACGTTGTTAATTATATTTTCTATTTTATTTAATGATATAGGTACATGATGAAAATCTGAATGAAAGAGAAATATTGGAAGAGAACATATCTGATGAAAAATCAATTTCTAATATCAATGGTGATATTGAATTTGACAATGTTAGTTTTAGTTATCCATCAAGAGAAAATGCAACAGCTTTGAATAATCTTAAATTGATTGCTCGTGCTAATCAAACAACTGCTCTTGTAGGTTCAAGTGGTTGTGGTAAATCATTTTTTCTAAAACAAACAATACTTTAATATTGAAATTAATTGTGATAGGAAAAAGTACATGTGTATCACTTCTTCTTCGCCACTATAAACCTTCTTCAGGCACAATTAGGATTGATGGTCAATCAATTACAGATTATAAAATTAAACAATTTCGTCAAAATATTGGAGTTGTCAGCCAAGAACCTGTAGGTTTATTTTCTTTTCTTTTTTTAGTCTCTGTCAAATTTTTGTATATTGAAATAGATTCTATTTGGAATAAGTATTTATGAAAATATTCGTTTTGGTAAAATGAATGCAACACGTGCAGAGATTGAACATGCAGCAGAGCAAGCTAATGCACATAAATTCATTATGAAATTACCAAATGTTTGTTTTGAAATATTTCTTTTTATATTAATATTTTTTTTTGTAGAAATATGAAACACTTGTTGGTGAACGTGGTATACAATTGAGTGGTGGTGAAAAACAACGTATTGCATTAGCTCGTGCACTTGTCAAGCAACCCAGTATTCTTTTGTTAGATGAAGCAACAAGTGCACTTGATAATGTTAGTGAAAAAATTGTTCAAGAAGCACTTGATCGAGCATGTAAAGGTAAAAATTATTTAATTATTATTGGTTATATTATTATTATTACTATACTATAGATCGTACAACTATAGTTATTGCTCATCGTTTAACTACGATTCAAAATGCTGATTATATCTATGTATTAGATAAAGGAAGTGTAATTGAAGAAGGCACACATGAAACATTATTGAAAAAAGAAGGAGGGAAATATCAAACAATGGTCAAAATGCAACAATCTATAAAAACGATTCATACACAAGATGAATTAATGAATATAGCAAAAGCAGCAGCTGAAGATGAAGAACAACTATGTATGTTATTATTATTATATTTTCTAAACTTGATTCTGTTTTGTTTTTTTTCGAATAGTGGAACGTGTTCGTCTATTGAGTGAGAGCGAAGCAATTGATATAAATCGGGTAAAAATAAATATCTAATAACTTTTAAAAAATCATTATTAATATATAAATATTTAGAGAGCTTCGTTATCAACACGAGAAAAATCTGTCTTTGTTAGACTCTTGAAGATGAATAGTCCTGAATGGATGTTTATCTTGATTGGTTGTTTAGTATGTTTACTTGGTGGATTACGTGGACCAGTCTTCTCAATTCTATTCGCAAAAATAATCAATGTGAGTGGTTTTATTCATGTGAATATTCAAACAAAATATAAAAGATGCGTTTTTTTCTGTCGAATTTTTCATTTATTTAGGAATTTAATGATTGTAAATATACTGATATACGTCGTCGAGTATTGATTACAAGTGGTATATTCCTTCTTTTCGGCGCTGCTTTTCTGATTCTTCGTTTTTTCCAAGTAATAATATTATTTCTAAATTATATCAACGAGTTTTTTTCATATTCGCTTACAGTTTTTGACTTTTGGAATCGCAGGAGCGAAATTGGTTAGTCGTATTCGTTCAAAAGCTTTCTCATGTTTTCTTCGTCAAGAAGTCGCTTATTTTGATCGACCTGAAAACAGTTCAGGTGCAATATGTAATCAACTGTCTTCTAATGCAGCTGTTATTCAAGACATGGTTGGTTCAAGATTAGGTGTTATTTGTGAAACTTTATCCATGTCTGCTATTGGTGTCTTGCTTGGCTTGTTTTACAATTGGCAATTAACAATAATCATATTTATTCCTTTCGTTATTCTACTAATCGCCTTTATTATACAAATACGGTTGAGTTCATGGTTAAAATCACAGTCTGATCTCATTTATTGTCAAGCTAGCACGGTAAAACCATCTTGTTATTCATAATATTTTAATATGTAATAGAATTATGTTATTATACATTATTTGATTAAATGATTATTAAATATTCATTTTGTGTTTTGTCTTGTTTAGCTTGCTGTTGAAGTTCTTACTAATATGCGCACAGTAAAACAGTTATCAATAGAAAATGAAGTTTTACGACAATATTCGAATATGATTGATCAAGTATTACGGTTAGTCTTTTGAATAATATATATTTGAAAAAACAAGCTATAGTCGATTATTTAATTAAAATAACATCATACGAGAAATAAATCTAAGTTGTTAAGAATGATTCGAGTTTTTCTATGGTTCGTTGTATTTAGGTTGTAATTTGCAATCATTAGTTGGAAAATAAACTAGCTGCAATGAAACATTCTTCATAGATAGATTCTCTACAAAGTGTATTTTGTCATTGTTTTCTTAGTTAATTTTTAAGATTTCTCATTACTATGCAAGAAGTTCTTTATCAAAGATTAGTAATAGTTTGCTTTGATAGAGTCAGAAACTATCTATCATCTTGTATAGTAACGAAAAATCATAAAACTAACTGAGAAAACAATAGGAAAGTCGAAATTTGAGAAAAATTTGATAATACACTTGCTTTGATTCTAGTCAGTTTATTTTCTAGTTATAGCAGAATGAGATTCGAATCTAAATATATATAATAAAATAACTAAAAAAGGCAGATTTGTTTTGAGAATTTAGATTAATTTTATCAAAAACATGTTCTGCTATTATCGATAATGGACTAATAAAATCGAATATAACTCTCTTTTTTTCAGAGATATTTACTACAATTTTCAATAAATTTTCGTTTGTTCAGAATGTCTTGGAGACCAGACGTACTGCTTGCAATAATATATGGATTATACTTGACGATGGAATCATTGACTTTAGGACTTTTGTATTGGCGTGCTTTGGTTCTTGTTGAAAACAATGAACTAGACATGAGCAACGTTGTTATGTAACTAAAACAATAATTTTAATAATCCACAAATTAACTTTTATTTTTATAGGATTTCTGCTTTTGCAATGTTCGCATTAGAATCACTAAAAGTTGTTCAAATGTTGTAAGATATACAATTTATGTTTTCTTTTTCTTTTTCTTATTCTCATTTCAGAGCACAACGTATGGGTACATCATTAACTGCTGCACACGCATTTTTTGATCTATTTGATCGAATACCAACTATTGATAATGGATTAAATAAAGGCCAAGAATTGGTAAAAGAAAAACGAACTAATATCTTTCACTTGTATATTTTAATTTTGAATTGTTTAGGTTAATTTTCGTGGAGAAGCAGACTTTAATCAAGTTAAATTTGTTTATCCAAGTCGTCCAACAGTTCTTGTTCTTAATAAACTTCAGTTATCTATTAAATCAGGTCAACGTATAGCTCTTGTTGGTATGTTTAAATAAATTATATTTTCTAATTTATTAATCATATAATATAATCGATTTAGGTGCATCCGGATGTGGAAAATCAACCATAGTTCAATTGTTAGAACGATTTTATGATGTTACACATGGAGAATTGGTAAGTATCTATTTTCTATATATAATTTAAGTAGTTATATAAAAACATATTCTAATATAAATAAGACTCTTGATGGTGTTGATATTCGACAATTAAATCTTCAATGGCTTCGTTCTCGTTTGGGTGTTGTTAGTCAAGAACCAGTATTATTTGATTTAACAATTGCTGAAAATATAACATATGGATTAGAAAATATATCAATTGATGAGATTATTCTTGCTGCAACTAAAGCTAATATTCATCAATTTATTCAACAATTACCTCAAGTTAGATTAATATTAAATTATTTAATAATATAATCTTATATTTTCATATAGGGTTATGAGACAAAAGTTGGAGTAAAAGGTAGTTTTTTATCAGGTGGTGAAAAACAACGTATTGCTATTGCTCGAGTTCTTATTCGTCGACCTAAAATATTATTATTAGATGAAGCTACAAGTGCCATGGATCCATACAATGAACAAGTTAATTTATTTTCTTTTAGAAGTACAGTTTAATATTTTTAATTTTCAGATAGTGCAAGAAACTCTTGAACAAGCTCAAACAGAAGATCCTAGTCGAACATCAATTATTATTGCACATCGTCTTGCAACAATACGTTCATGTGATTTAATACATGTACTTGAAATGGGTCGTATAGTAGAGAGTGGTACTCATACAGAACTAATAGAAAAACATGGAATTTACTATAAAATGTTAAATGCTCAAAACAACGTACAATAATTATTGTTTAATTGCTTCATTAAAAATAAATAAATAATTTTACATCTATAACCATACAAGTTTTTTTTCGAATATATATGAAATTAGCTTTGAATTGAATTCTATCTAACTTTATAGGGAAATTGATTAAATCTAATATTCCAAAAACAAAATAGCAAAAATTAAATCTAAACTATTGATTAGTCTTTTATTATTATCTTGTCATAAAAAGAAATAATAGATATACTTCACATATTTTAACATGATCTCTTTGATCTGATCTGTGATCTATGCTATTTTCAACACAAAATATTTCTCATCATATTTAATTTATTAAAAGAATATTGATCATTATTATTAACAATAAGATTTCCAGAGATAGGAAAAAATTCAAAAAAATATATCATAGTTGAATTTATGAGACAAATAATAGAGTTTTTGTTAATTATGAAACAATGATTAAAATCTGAGCCAAATTTTTATTAATAGTTATCTTATTTTGAGAACTTTTCCACGTGAAAATCTAAAGTTAATTTCGTTCCTTTTATCTATCAACAGAAAAGAGTGTGGGTGTGACTAAAACGACAGAAGACACCCACCCCCACACCTACTCGAATCCTCGGTCACTGTGAATCAAAATTAAAAAAAGTCATTAATAGTATTCATTTATTTGTAATAATTTATATAATTCTGTATTATGTGAAATTCTATCATTATTTTAAAAGTCAGTCAGCTTCTTTTTAGTGTACTCGGAAAGTGAGTACACTACTAGAATCGATCGTGGTCTGTTCGACCGTCCATTTACATGATAACTTTCGAAAGGCGAGGTAGATCGTGATAAAATTTTCTGCACAGTTTAGTCTCATCAATATCTCGGTCCAGTTCGAAGATGAACCTGGTTGGACGAGTCCTTCCTGAGTTTTTGCAAAAATACTCATTTTTCCCTATACTTTTCTATAAGAAGATCAGTTTGTGCTCATTTTCGTAAGAAATTTTTCTACTAAAGTCAAATAAAATTCCACTTATTATATACCATTCGATAGAGAATTACATCAGCTACAAAATGGTATATAATATCTAATGAATCAAGAAGGCTAAATCACAAATATAGCCAACATAATTTAGCACGAGATGGTTGCAATGTTGTCAACGACATCATTGAGTCAGAATTAGAGATCTCTCTTGTGATTACATATATGTTACTTCAAGGTTATATGAGGCAGAGAACAACTCGAATCTGTATTCCATTTGCCTCGAAATCTCAATAGTTGAGCAATAACCAATAAAAAACAAGTTACGGAAAAATATTTTTCCTAGAGTAACTCAAGGCGAATACTACAAATCTGAGTAGTATTCGATCCTATATCCTATCAGATGGGTACAGCCACTAGAAATCGTGCTTATAGAAAAGATTTCTTATTCGAATTCTGATACCCAGACATGCTAGGATGATTCATCTGTCTCATACACCTTTTGCAGTACACGAACTCTCGGATAAAATCCAAAATTTCCGGATTTATTTTTCTTCTCTTTCGAGTATGAATAAATATTGTAATGCGATTGAAATACCTACTTTTTCTTACATTGCAATGCTTATCAATAGTCGCAACAAAATAAAAAGAAAAATGACGTTATTTTGTGTTGATTATAACTTTGTATATAGATCAAAAGTATCATTCCTACTTTGAAATAAAACAAAATAAAATAATCAACGAATTAGTTTATTTTATTATATCTCATTAAATAATATAGAAATTAAACAAATATATATTTAATTAAAAGATTGTCTAATCTATCTTCACATTGTTTATACATTGAAATGTTACTCAATCCAAAATTTATATAAGATTCGAATATTTTTTCATGTACTTTAATCAAAACGATTATTGTATCCGTTAGTTAATATCTAGGTGAAAAAGATAAACAAATATATATATATATATATATATTATAGATTGTACTGCATAATGGCATAAATACAAACAAATACACAAATATAGAGAAATTTCATCTCATTTTTTTTCTTGATCATGGTAATCTATATTAATGAAAAGATTTTTCTTTTATAGAAAATTTCAACAAAAATAATTCTATATGTTTCACATTGACTTGTTCATTTTTTATGAAAAACTCTTTGATAATAATTAATGACGCTAATTAACATTTTGAAATACATAATAAAATTGATGAATCATTGTAACAAAGAATAAGATTGGTAAATTATTTTCTTCTTGTTCTACTATTTATTTTATTGTAATTACAATGATGAACGGATGGGATAGTGTTACCACTATCGTCGGTATATTACTCTATTATCCATTTGTGTTCATATCACACAACGCCATGTATTATATATAAGAACACAAAGACGAGAGAACAAAAAGAATAAAATAGAGATTAGTTTTGTTTATCAATACTATTGATAGATTGAGATAAAGAATATTTCTCAATAAATATTAACTTTTCTATAGTAGAAAACGAAAATAATTTGATTTTTTTATTATTTCTCAAGAAGAATTACTCGATAGGGTAACAATCGATTCTATAAAAATCAGACTGTTTTATCTATTTGGCGCAATTAAGATATTATAACCATTTTACATGGAGCATTTGTATGTAGGTATTATTCTAACCGATTGTTGTAAAGGTTGCGAAGTCATAGTTTAATTATTAATAACTGAATATGAAAAGAATTTGTTGTGAATAAGGTGATGAAAAATAAAACAGTTTGAGTTTAATTATCCATAAATGAATAGTTTTAGTAAAATTTGCTCGATGATCTTTTGTTCTACTATTATAAAATTTAAATAGATTTTTTTAAAAATAAATTAATCGATTTAAATGGAAGTTAAGATGGTTTTCTTAATTTCGACCATTTAATAGAAAGATAATTTTATGATAAAATAAAAAATAAATTGCTTTGATTTTATTGTTTATAAATGAAGGTATGTTATTATTTTAGTTGAGTTATTTTCAATGAGAATTTGAAATCCTTGCATTTTATCATATAAATGAAAGTAAAGGAGATGTGAAGATTCTATTAAGAATTATTTGCTTTTTTAAAACTTAATTGTATATTTTCATTTTAGATAAAAAGAATAGTCGCGGTGATAAAAGTTTGATTAGTATTTCTCTAGAATTATTTTCTAAATTGTACATGTATTAACGATGGATAAAATTCGATTAGAATAAAATCATTTCAAATAAGTTTCTATTAATATTATTTTCTATTGATTAATATTAATGTAAAACATTTCAATGAACAATAAATTGTTAAGAATTATTATATTAGAATAAAAACTAAACGATAGAAATGTAAATGTGAGGAAATTTGCTTTTTCTCTCAATAATATTCATAGAATAAAAATATATAAGAACATGTTTATGAGAGAGAGTGAATTGTTTAAATATTTTAAATTTCATATCGATCAAATTGAATATGAATAATTGCTGAGAAAAATAAATATTGTTGTAATCATTTTATTAATTAATTAATAATGATCAATAAAAAGGAAATGATTTTTCTTTGATTTTAAAATCAATTTCTAATATATTTTCGTTTCAGTTGGTAACTAGATTTCGATTCCAAGTCAAACTTTCAATCTGTTTACTTAATTGAATTCAATTATTAAATTAAATCAATCAGATAATATTCTCATTGTTTTTTCAATATATATCTTTAAGAACAAGTTTCAGATATTGAATTATGATTTTGATTGAAGTTAGATTACAGTAAATATTCTCTTTTCAAAAGATTATTCATCTATATCTTTGCTAAACAAAGACAAGATTCGTTTCTTTATTGAGGGTGTGGGTGTGGGCGAAAGAGAAGATAGAAACACCCACACCCAACAACTCCTAGTTAGTTATTCAACTTAAACAAAGCATATATTGATATATCGGTAGAGAAAAAAAAACCATACGTTAAATATGAGAAAATACTGCAGCTGTTTTTAGGTTTTTATTCTTCGGCAAAGATTGATAGAAAGACAAAAAAAGAAAATGCTCTTACCAATATTA
>CAJNOI010001112.1:0-19090 GCA_905250115.1 Adineta steineri | reverse complement strand
CAGTTGTGAAATTTAGCGATTCAAGACGACTAAACGGCCAATCACTCATAAATTGCAAAAAAAAAATATCGTGTTTTAATGGTCTCCATGAATAAATGGAAAGTACTTGAGAGTGTCTCATATGTACTTTTCTTAATGGAATATCAGTAGCGTAGTCAGAAATTTTCTCAGAGGGACGTGCGTCAGTAGAAATACCCATCATCCCGTAAAACATCTTCAACATGAACTCCTCTCCAGATGTTTTTTCTCTAAGAGCGCTGTCTAAATCCCAAACGACTCCCTCGTGGCTACGCTTTTGTCGTATATTTTGACATTTAATCTTCAAGAGAAATGATGAAGATCGAAGAAGTTGTTGAAAACGATAATTTAGATTTGAAAATATTTGATAAATTGGACCAGCATCAATATAATCAAATATTTCATAAAAAATTTCGTCGGATAAATTTTCGATAGAAACTACTGGTCGATTAGATTCATCTAATCAAATATAAATAAAAATAAATTTATGTCAATTATATTAAATAACTTACTTCGTAATTTCTTTGAAAATTGAGTAAAACTTGATGATCTTTTAATCGAGTTCATATTTTTATTAAGAAACTCAAGATAATAACGTTTATTGAACTCAGACAAGAAGAAAGAAATAACATAGAAGAGTTGACATTGTATGATTAGTCAATGATCCATATCAATGATGAATTATAGCCGGAAGGAAAGAGCAGAACAGATCGATCGATGAAGAGTATAAAAAATTATTGGCACACCCACACAAAAGAAATTAACATTCACGAATAAAGCAATGAAGTGTATCGGTCACATACGTTTATATATAACACCTTCGAATAAACATAACTTTTTTAAAGCAATTATTCATCGGTGTCGGTAATTTTTATATGAAAGAATGTGCAATTGTTTGTACATTACTTTTGTTTTTATAAAGATGTGTTAGATTAGACAGTCGTCTCTTTTCAAAACTAAATTAATATGATAAGGAATAAAAACATAATAAATCTAATATAGTTACATAACAACAATCAATAGAATTTACTTGAAGATGATTTATTTCTTATATTGAATATTGAAAAAGAAAACTATTTAGTATCTAACCAACTTGATTCAGATAATGATACTTTTTTATCAATATTATAGATCAAAAATTTTTACAACATTTTATATCTAATACATTGTTTTCTAATTATAAAACAACCAAAAAATAGAGTTGAATTTTTTTTCTTGTAATTCGATGAAAATATTACTCTCAGTTCTACATTTGACTTGCATGTTTGCATGACAATGATTCGAAGTTTTGTTTTTTTAAAATCACCTAACAACGTTTGAATATTAAATAAAACGATGATTGCTGTAAACATTAACAACTGTAATTAAATTAAGTATAAATCCAGTGTTATTATTTACTGAGAAATAGAGAGAAGAATATGTCATCACTTCGATTATTCTCTCGCTAGATGTTAAAATGTGTTTCATTAAAAAATAAATATTATTCTTCGAATTTTAAGTCATTAATGATTAGATTACTTCGAAATAATTTTAAAAATAATGCATGTACTTAATTATATGAATTTCCGGCTAACTTGAAGCAATAAATAAATACATCGCTTTTTTTATTCTTCAAATAATTCTTTCTGTTTTTCTGTTTATTTAACTAATTGAGTGTAGATTCAGTTGCGTAATAGCATGAGAAGAATAAAATAATCACACCTTCAAAAAGAAGGTTTTGTTGCATTATTTCAATGCTGATTTTTATATCTAAATGATATTCATTTACTTGAGAATTGTTACTGATAAAATCAATCATACATTGTCTAGTCTTTATCATAGTTTTACAGTATACAACAAGTTAAATCTCCTTTCGTTTTGATGAATGACACAGGTGAAGATATGAAATAGAATCGATCGGAATAATTCGCTCACATCTCCTCTTAGACTTCTATTTCATGTTGCATAATATGAATCATATTATACATCGAAATAGACATACAGCTTATATCTACCAGAATTTTGCTGAAAAAATATAATAACATCAATAAAATTTTCACATTTAAAAAAATTCAGCTAAAGACTTTTACAGTTTCAATATTTATTTGTTGTTTGGCGATCAAAATCACTCGCTATTGTTACTAACAGAATTTAGAGAAGAGCTGAAAGAAAATAGACAACAAATATATTAAATTTTTTCTTAATAGTCTTTGAAATTTCAAGGACAAAGATGTCTGACGAAATCGAGAAATCAAAACAATGCAATAATAGACACATTCTTCGAGAAACTTGTTAATGATACGAACTACCTTTTCGTGAGGGATGCTTTGAATTGTAAAATATAATAATCTCGCTTTTAATTTTTTTAATTTTCTCTGTTGTTTTGTTTAATTTTTCATGATTTCTAATTACATATATATGGTGGTGGGTTATTTAATAAATTGAAATAAATATAAATGTTAATTTCTCGAGGTTGTGGGTGTGAATATATTTTAGTGTACTCACACCATCAAACGTTAAAAAACTTCAAACGTACATGAGTGACAAATAGTTTCATTCTTGTTTATTAACGCAGATTGGCGTAGTGAATCATTGACAACTGCTAACGTATATTTTTTTTCTTGCTCAAATAAAAGAAAGAAAAGAAGAAATTTCAGATATTTTGCGTTGTCAAGTGAAAACAAATACAAATGCAAGTTTCTTTTCCATGTTTAACTTCATTCTTTTTGAAGAAATATGGATGAAGAATTCGATTTAAGCACGAACGAGTTATCAGATAACGTATTTTCCAATGTACTAACAAAATTACAAAATTTACAATATACAAATGAAAACGAAGCTTCTCGTAGACATATCTTATCCAATGGTGCAACATTTTTAGAAGAATTTATTATACTACTTGACAAGAATACAGTGGACAATGAAATATTTTTAAAAATTGAAAAAACATTTCAAACATTCATACAACTATTAGACAGTATTAACATGCATGCATTGTTCAAAGCCAATTCAGTTTTTGCATACGATATATTTTATTTATATATACGTTTACTTAATTTACCTGGAATGAAGATACTTTTGAAACGATCAGATACCGAGAATTATACTAAACTGGTGTATGAACAACTCGCTGCAATTATTCTTTTTTGTATGGCAGCGACAAGTTCTCATGCAAAATTTACTGTTTTTGATTTACAAGAATCACATAACAATCAAGAAATATTACTGTTACTGTTAAATTATATAAAATCTGATTTCGAATCTGATCTATCATCGAATTATACGCACACAACACAATTAATATTAACTTTTCTTTGGAGTTATTCAGACAAGACAATTGTAGTACCTAATTTAATTAAAACCGGATATCCAGAAGCTATATTAAAGTGGTTAACTATTGTAGATAGGTAAATCATCACTTTTATATCGATATATTTTCACAAGATATTATGTTCTATTTTTAGCCAAGATAAACTATTTGACTCCTATGAATTTATTCCATCAGTAAGTTCAATTTTTTTGTTATGAAAATAATTCACTTCTTTTTATTCTATAGGAAAAATATTTAAAATCAAATGCTATACACGCGTTTATCAGTATTATTCATAATACAAGTCGTCATGATGATGGTATCACTGTCTTGAATTTCTTAGAAGCGATTAGTGTAATAAAAAAAGTTCAAAATTCGACTACAGATCCTACTATTAATCTTCTTTGTTCGATGAGTTTAGCTTTACTATTAACACCAAAACAAATTAAAAATGATCGTAAACGTATGAATAATGTACTTGATCAACTTTTGAAGAGTGTTTCAGATGCATCAAAATCAGAAGATTATAAAGATGGTGGATTTCATATATCAGAACCATTGGTTGTATTAGTAAAATTATTCAATGATGATCGAGCACTTGATTACATTCTTCAACATGCTCAAGTTGAATTAGATGCGTCATCAACAGTGGATTTTTTCATCGAATTATTACTCAAATTTAATTCTGTTGTTAAAAATGAAAAAGATCCATTAAAACAACTCACGTGTACTGCTGTCGTCAATATTCTTTGGAGTATTTCTTTTCAAGAACATAATCAATATAAACGACAATTGAAAAATAATCAAAAACTCTGTAAATTATTAGAAGAACTTTTTAATAATACGAATAGCTTAAATGATAGCACACAATATGTACCTAAATATATTGAAAATATTCAAACAGCTGCTGTAGGAATTCTATTGAACATTAATGAAGGATCAGCTGATGATGCATTAGTTTCACAAACGAAAATTTCTATTGCTGATAATATGAGTAAAAGTAATTCAAAGCCAATGATTATGATAAGTTATTCTCATGATGACAAAGTTTTATGTTATCAACTTGAAGAAGAATTAAAACGAACTGAATTATATGATGTATGGATTGATAAAAATTATTGTACGACAGGTGATTCTTGGGAACGTATCGCAGATGGAATAAAACAAGCACATGTTGTTTTGTGTCTTATAACGAAAAATTATACCAGTAAATCTGTTCGTCGTGAAGTTATCTATGCAATTGATAAATTAGAGAAAACGTTATTACCAGTATTTATTTTAAAACCTGATGTACCTAGTTGGTTAGGTAGATATTATTTGCTTTTTTTTTGTTTCAAAAAGAATTTCTCAATTTTTTTAGAAATTAGAACATGTGATTTGACTCATATTAGATTTGCTGATGAAGACAAATTCGAGCAAGCAAAAATAACAAAATTGATGGAAACTTTACAACAATTGATTTCCGGATCGTCTAGTGAAAATAATTCTCCTCCGGTACATCATGAATTACCAATACTGACAACACAAGCAAGGCATGACGAGCTTTTTCCTAGTACAACAAAAATATTATTACGAAAGTCAATTATTTCTTGGGATAAAGCTGATATTAAACAATGGTTTAATGAGAATGAAATTATGATTGAATTGTACAACATTTGTCAATTTATTGATGGTTCAGAGCTGTTGAGTTTTGCTAAAGTTTTACAGGATGATGAGAAAGTACAATATAAAAGCTATGCAGAAGAATTTTCGAAGCGATATAATGGCAAAATATTGTTACTTCACCAGTTCAATAAGTTTGCGAATTGTCTACGAAAATTGATTGTCGAACACAGTAGACAAACAGCACCAATACAACTAAATACAAAGCGAACAGAAGGAAAATCGCAAACATGTGAAATTTTATGAACGTTCAGTTTTTTTTTGTATTTGATTTCTATTGAAAATAATTTATTTTGATGGTTTATCGACATCATGTCGGTGAGTATAATTGCTATAACACATATTTTTCGTTTGCTAAGCTAATAATGTGAAGATATGACTATGAGTGAAGTATAAATAACATCAAAAGAATTATTTTTATGATATTTATTACGAAATATATCTTATAGTTTTATATTAATAAAATTTTCGGCAATATCTTTCTGCCATGCATCGATAAATTTTTTCTTCTTATCTTCTGCAATACGAAAGGCTACTTCAGCTCCATTTTCATCTCTTCCCATCCATCGAGTACCATCATATATTGGATTGAGACGAAATATACGAAGATACAATGCACGAGTCCATGTTGTATAAAATCGACATTTATTTGTATGACCAAAATCAACGAGATTTGCCCAGTCATATCGAAAATTAGAATTAAGTACAATTCGATCTTTAAAAGTTGACATTTTAGGAAGTCGATTCTCGCGTATTATTGTTCGCATTACTTTATCAGCACTGGCTACCCAATGTTTAACGAATTCGATATTACGAGATTGATTAATTGAATAACGAATAGTTTTGGCAATGCTTGATAGAGATGTTGGGTCTTCAAAACAATCAGATAATGGCATTAAAACAGCATTTGCAATAAGACCAAGTGGTCCAATCGGATTGGATTCATTACGATAATTAATAATTGTATTTGTACGTACAATTAGTTGCTCGTCATTTTGTGTACAATGAGTATTAAGTATAACAATAATGTAAGCACTCAGGGCATCTGATATGCTCAAATTTTGACCACCGATCAATGCACGTAATTTGGCGAGTTGTTCTCCGGAAAAACAAATATTGAATTGAACATATGTTATTGGATTGTTTGTACAATCTGTTTTCATTTGATCATCATCTAAGAATTGTTTTATATCAGGTAAAAGAGATTCGTCGACTTCGTTGTCAAACCATAATTGTCTTTCGAAGACAGGTATTGGTTTAGGTGGTTCCATGTTTTGATATAAATGTGAAATCGTTTTTAAAAACTGTAAAAAACCATCAGCATCTCCTAAGATATGTGACCAACTAGCACCCATTATCCATTCTCCACTTTGCACAATATGAGTAAGTTTCAAACGGAAAAGTGGTTCATCTCGAGAACCACCTATTAATTTTGTAGTTTGTATTTCATCTAAAAATGGTTGAAGTTGATTTGAATTCTTGTCAACTACAACGTTCGAATCAAGAGGCCATTTTGTAAGAACAGTATTTTCGATGAATGAGAGTGGAATGGCATTATCGGACATCTCAATTATGTAATGCTCGTTGTCGAGTACTAGAAAACGACCAGCGATAAATGGCCACAAGGAGAGAGTACGACTAAGTGTTTCTTTGAACTTATCGATATTCAAAGCTGACGGATACACAAATACATTATTAATAGATCCTGTAATCCATAGATCGGTACCGGCAAGTTCGATATGACGATTATTGCCTGTTGGTGGTGATGGAAATACGTGCCAAAATGTCATTTATAGATCTAAACATAATTAATTTTATTATTTCAATTTGAGTAAAATAAAAGAAATGTCATCAGTTATAGATTATAAATATTACTTTCTTCATAATTGGTTGGCCATATTAATCGAATAATAACTGTTGAAAAAAACATATCACTGATCTAGTTCGTAGACTTATGCCATCTTTCGAACACAATTCATTGAATCTTGAGGGTGTGAGTGTTAGTAAGATTTTTATGTTCACTACATCCACCCTGACCCACACCCAATTTTGCTGAAAAATATAATAACATCAACAAAATTGCTATACTATTAAAAATTCAGCTGAAGACTTTTATAGTTTTATTATTTATTTGTTATTTGGTAGTTTTCTTAATATTCTTTCAAATTTCAAGGACAAGGATGCCAGACGTAATCGAGGAATCAAAACAATGCAATATTAGACGAGAGGCTTAATCTACGCGAGCTTGTAAACAGATGGAGCAGATATGAATAACGAAAATTATATGAAAAAAGAAGAGTAAACTACATTTTGTCTTTTTGTATTTCCTCATTTCTTTTTTTTCGACGATGAAATGGAAAAGAAAATAAGAGCGGATCGAAATCAGTTCCCTCGTTTCAAACATCTTCGTCACATAATCACACGTCGTTGTTGGAAGAAAAGCAAAAAAATGTTCTGTTTGTTGTTGTATACGGCGAGAACATTTCTTTCTGATTTTATAAGAACAGAAAGGTAAGCTATTCAACAATTTAACGGATTTTTATTAATCAATCCATTACTGAAGTCGAAATATATGGTGAATGTCACTTGTTTTTTTTCTGTTAAACATTATCCAAGCCAAGAGATGTTTGTGTGCTCTGGCAAAATGATGACTGAGCTATATTTAGAAATTTTAGTGATTATTAAAGTTTTTCTAGTTTATACCAATACCCATGCAAACGTTGCCTGTTTTTTAATGTACTTTTTTCATTCTGTTGAATGAATATATAAAAAAGAAGCAATAATGTTAAGGGAGAAAATGAATTATGTTGACATAAGACAAAAGTGAATTTTATGCATATTAAAAATAATAAAATCATTGACATAACATGGTCATCAACGGTGAAGAAACGCATACAATCAATAGCAGTGATGAAGCAAATGATCCAACGGCACCTTATAACGAACTTGAATCATTTGATAGTATTTGGCAAGCATTAAGATGGAAACAGATACAAACTCGAGTACCAGTATGCTTTAAGAAAACGATTCGAAGTCGATATATGCTTGCTAATCTAGTTTATCTGGTCTATGCTATTGGGATTTTAATTATTGATTTCAATCCGAATGTTAATGGATCATCTTCCGATAATAATATGGATTATGATTATGATGATAATACAACAACAATGATTTCTGTTCTCGATCAACCAGTAATCGGTGTTCCACTTGTAAATCGATTCTATATCGGTAAGAGATTGATTAAAAACAAATCTTAGTATCGTAGTGTTTCTTTCTAAGGTCTGGCGGCGGTTCATATCCTATCAGCTTTTCTCTATTGGTGGTCATGGGCTGGCCGATCATGGCTGGATATCATAATGATACCTGAATATTTAAATCATGTAGAAGCAGGATTATATCTATGGTCGGCCATATGGTATTCAAGAGAGGATACACTGGGAGGTTATTACACATTAGCCATACACAAAATAGAAATGACAGCTGCTACTGTTGAATTAATAGCTTCCTTTGGATGGTAAACGAAACGATGTCTCAAAAGCGGTCTTCTATATCTAGAAAAGAGTTCTAACGTAGAGATTGAATTCGGTTTTTTTCTATTTTCTACGATCATCAAACTCCTTTTCGATTTCAACATTAGTATCATGTAGAAATAATTCTTAAGCAGGTCGTTCTTTTCGGAGACTTTTTCATTTTTCAATACAACTATTTTTTTCTCTGGATATTTTACCGATTTTTTCAAATAGGATAATGTCATGGTACATGACTTATGTGCGCACATTAGGTCGTGGTTTTACTTTGGATGATCCAGATACAGTCGCGTGGTTAGCAACAACAATCAGTTCGATTATTTATATGATTTATAATATACAAATTAATGTTCAACCTGAACAATATGGTACTAATCTATTATATACCTATGGAGACATTGTATACTTTGTTGGTGCTTGTTATTATATATTTGCAACGTTACGAGACGAAAACTGGTTCTGGTTTCTGCCATTGAGTGGTCAATATGGTGTAGCACCAGGAAGAGTTCAAGTTGAATCAACAAAATCTTTACCAACGTATGGAAAACCACCCATCTTAATAACAGATTTGTGTAAATGCTGTCGAATAAAAAACAATATTCCGAAAAAGAAACATTATGAACCACCTCAAAACAATATTTTTAAGATTGAAAATGAGCTTCATCGAACGGCATTATAACAATATTTATTTTTCTATATGACATTCAACAACTTTTTGTGTTTTTTAAGTTTCGAAGAGTGTTAAAAGAATAGACTCTATCAAAAGATGTGTTTCAGATAAAATTTTATTCGTGACTTGATCATCTAAATTTACCCGAAATCCTCAATTACTTCTTAAACATCTATTTATTCAAAACTCTACAAAAATTAATTTGATTGCCAAAGAACTTAGGTTTATGTGTGTAGGCGTCTATTCGATACTCTTTAGTCTGAACTGTAACTGGCGAAAGGGAAATACATAAAGTTTCTTATACAAACTCACCAAACACAAACAGCTTAGATATAGTTTATGTCTATTTATCCAATCATTTTCATACTCATACTCTTTTAAGTACGAGTAAACACAAGAAAAACATTCTTTTCAAAGATCTGGATTATATTATTATTTAAACAAATAAAATAGTGTGAGTTGTGAAAAGATTTTATGAAAAATGATTCGGATCTATCATATGAAAGCACTAATGAATTCAGTGTTGAACGATTTGTATCCTTGTGGGGATTGATCCTGTCCCTGGATTTAGACGAGCCACTGTTCCAGTTGGAAAAAGACTTGTGGATCCACCTTCACGGTTTAGATATGATGCGGTTTCATCGAAAAGAATAATCTTTCGTTGACCTTGAGCTGTTTGAAAGATCACTCGAGTATATATTCGATGATTTTGTTTTACGATTGCCATCTGAATTACTTTACAATTTGGATAATGTGTAAGCAACCAAGTGACTACTTTCTCTGTACTTTTTTTGGGATCTTTTTCATTAATAACAACTATTCTTGGAGCTCTTGATGCTCTCGAATGATCTGCTACGAGCTGTTGTTGTTGTGCCCAATAATTATACGTTCTAAGACAAAACTCCATAATTTATGCAGTGAAAATCATTAGAAACTTACCCGAACGACATGATTTAACTTGATAATAATACTGAAAATGATCGAAACTAAATTGATACAAATAGACTGTGATAAGTAAAAAACGAATGACTTATTTTTCTACATGATTCTTCCTCTTTATATAGATATTTAGACAAACAAATTTCCAACTTGAAAACGTTGATAACGATATGGTTCGTTAGTTTTGAATGAGTAAATAAAAAAAAACGGAAGAAGGTAGTGACTAAGGTAGTATGCGATGTCATGCAAATAGAAGGAACGAAAAAAAGTTATAAAAAATACCTAATCAATTTTCATCCGCCAATGTAAATACACATAGAAAATATTTGATGATTACATGCATCAAGTAGAATATGTCATTACTAAAGTACGGATTTTACGAAAAATATCGAAAGTCAAAAAGAAAAAGTTTTTTACTTGGTAGAAGTTGAAGGATAATATTAGCATAGTTTACTTCATTTGAAAAATGTGCAATTCGTCCATCAATGTAAAAACATGAAAAAGAATATTTTTGATTGTAATTTAACCACTATAAATACGCCCACCCTCATCCGCTTTCATGCTTTTATTCTGTAATAATTTTGTTTTTATTAATGGACTTGTAGTTTACAAGTCCTTCTCGGACTTTTTGTTATCACATGAGGCTGCCTAATTCATTTTATCTTTATGTTTTTTTTCTATTCTTCTAAAACACATTCTTTCCAAGATTATTATACAACGCCTACATATCTTGGTTTTTTTATGACAATAAAAAAGTTCGGGTCATTAAAGATAAGAATAAAATATAATGAAACTTTTCGTTCGACGATTTTGTCACTAGTGACTCATATTCGGTATATAAAAACGACGGTAGAAGTTGTTTCATTTACATTGAGTTTCTTTTAACAGATAAAAACATTTCTCGTGTAACTTTGAATCGATAGAGACGACATGTAATACTTACATTCCCCAGCGTTTCATCATGTTTTTGAAGTCGAAGGTATAGTAATATAAAAATCTGACGTCCAATATATTATTCTTTTATTACTTCCTCTTCGTCGTCGTTATCGTCATCGTTTGAGAACTTAAAACTTAAAAGTTGAAGTATCGCCAGTAGAACTCACCTTTTAAATTATATATATATACGCACCTGAATAGTTGGAAAAAATATTTTTTCTTATATTTTAGAGAAGTGTGAAATTTTATTATGATCCGTGGAACTGCTTTAAGATTAAATCGACGCCAAAATCAGTCCATTTTATATCAAGCTCGTTTAAACAATACGTCGCTGCAAAGTTCTTCGACAACATTAGAATATGATCAACGAACAAATACGATCAACATGCAATCTACACAAATACAACTTGTACAACGATCATCTCCAAAACCTATGACTATACGAGAAATAATCAAAGCTTTAGAAGAATGGCAAGATCCTGAAGATTATGCCCAAGATCTAGAAGCAAAGGAAAGAATTATGGATTGTTATAAACAACGTTCTGATACACTAGATTTATCATATCTCTCTCTAAGCACACTTCCTGATGCTATTGGAAAAATGCAACATATAGAATTTTTATCGATTGCTAACAATTATTTTGTAGAAATACCAAAGATCCTGGGAAATTTAACAGCTTTAAGACTATTGAATGTTTCCAACAATATATTAACAGAGGTATCTGATACTATACAAGAATTCAAAAAATTAGAACTCTTCAATGGTGCTTGTAACCAACTTCATTATGTTTCAGAAGAATTAGCGCGTCTACCAAAAATCGAAACAGTAATATTATCTCACAATCGTATTATTAAATTTCCTGAAAATATTCATAGTATTGAAGAGCTTGATTTAGAAGATCAAATTCCACCAGCATCATTTGGTAAGTTTTCTTCGGAATTTGCAGCACGATGGGAAGAAATATTTCGACATGAAAGTGGAGCAGGTTATATGGAGATGTGGGTAGCACGTTATGAAGAAATTCTTCAACAGCCACAAGTTGTAAACCATTATGAAACATTTACAGAACGTATTGGTATACTATTAGATACAATGGCAAAAAATTCAAGTCTACGTATACGTTGTTATGAGAAAGCACAGAGTGTTATTGCAACGTGTTATGATGGTATATTATTTTCTTTATTCGAAATGGAAATTAAACAAGTGGAAGAAAGAATAATTGCTTTACAATTATCTGATGAGGAAGTACGTCAGGAGATGGAACGAGCCTTTAATTTTTATCGTTTACAAGAAATTGCTTTATTACATTCACAACAATATGCATACGAACAAGCAACGACTACAGAAATTACAGAAGCTGATACACTTGAAACAGTCTTATTTTTTTATGCTTCACCAGAAAATACTTTAGAGATGCCATTAGATGGTGAAAGATTACATTATATGCGTTATCCAGAATTATCAACAGCCACTCATGATGATGTAAAACAAGCGGTTAGAAAAATTCAACATGAAAAGGATCATTTTAGAGATGATTTTTTGATTAATTTTATCTCGGATAAGGAATTTTGGATAAATTATTTAGAAAGTCGTTATCCAGATATCATTGCAGAACACACGCACATTTTTATGGAGCAAATGGAAGAATTGGAAGAGAAAAAAGATACAATTAGAGAATATGAGTATCTTATACAAGCAAACACTATAGCGGAAGAGAAGAAAGATTCAGAACAAAGATTGTATCGACAATTGACTAAAAATATTGTTGTGGACTGAATTTTTTTATATTCTTTTCTAACAGGCTTTTATTCTTCAAACGATTTTTATCTATGAAACAGAGATGTCCATGGCGGTGTGGCAGCGGCACATTCTTAATCACGATGGACACCTCTGCTTTATTGGTGTACGTAGATAAAATACTCTTCGAGTTACTTTCCTTGAACAATACTATTTTACTAATGTATTAAATATCACTTTATTTGATGTAAAGTCTTATTATTAAACGTATTTTTTGTGATCAGATATTTTTTATATTGTTTAAGAATGAGCACCAAGAATAATTTCCGATGAACTCTTGTTGAGTTTTTGTGATTTTCAAATGTGAATCGTGTTTT
Source organism: Adineta steineri (assembly GCA_905250115.1). Classification (NCBI taxonomy): domain Eukaryota; kingdom Metazoa; phylum Rotifera; class Eurotatoria; order Adinetida; family Adinetidae; genus Adineta; species Adineta steineri. The sequence goes on along the minus strand of CAJNOI010001112.1, from coordinate 5,934 downwards.
GTTTTTTCTCATTTCATGATCAGTATCATATTACATGTTAAAAGATAAGTTTTTAAATTGTCTTATTGTAATCCATCCTAGCTATTATCAAAAGGTCTTCTTCTTCTTTGTTATAAATGAAATGTAACAGATACCTATTATAACGTGAGGAAAAAACTCAAATATACCAATTTCGGAAGTAAAATAAAAAGATAAAGAAGGATTGTATATAAGAAGATGGTTACCGTTTACCTTTTCATTTTGTTTTTCAAAATAAACACGACATTTTAATACACAATCAAAGGTATAGATATTATCTCATAAGAGTCTTGAGATGATATTATAGATTTTATTTGGATTATGACTGCTAATTTTTCTCAAAAGAAGTTGTTGATAAAATATTCTATAGGCTTTGAGCTCTTTGCTAAATCAAGTTTCCATTCATAGTTAGATAAATCAGTCAAAGCGCAATCAAGTATCACTATCTTCCATAGGTCTAACAACTGATACAATAAACATTGGTGTTCGAAGGTGAGTGTGTATGGATGCGATTACGCGTATTTTTGCAACACCCACACCCACATTCAGTTTTAGAAGAAAATATATTTTACAATTAAAAATTTTCTTATCTGAAACTTATTTTCTTTGCGCAAGAAATGTTATGCCCTAAATGATTTCTCAATTCTAAGTGTATTTACAGTTCTGGTTAGCGTTACTTTTAATTGTGAATTTGCCAAATAAAGCATTTTAACAGCGTATTCATATTTGTGACTTAGGTCGAAAGAATTCCTTAGTCAAATTGGATCAGATAACGGTAACTATATCACGCGATTTCTATAATATAAGTGCCAGTGTTTTAGGAGAAATAAACTAACAATGCACCTCTAATAATTCTTTTTAATTGATTTCACCTTTTTAGAACCACGATCAGCATCACCAGGAAAAAAAGTAACAACTACGGTATTATCACAGTCAACGCTGAGAAAGTTACCTAAACCTAATTATCAAAATATGGAATGGGAAAAACCTCTTATTGACAAAGACGAAGAAGAAGATGTCGAGTTGGCTACAAAACGGGCGACTGCATATGATGTATCGCCAGAATATAGTGTAAGTGATGTTATGTTTAAGGGTGCTAGTTTAGTATTTGGGTGTGGGTGTGGGCATATGATGAATCTCATACCCTTACTCATACTCACACCCACACTCATACCTATTCGTATACATACTCACACCCTTGACATGATTTAATCCGTTTTTTTTTTAAAATTCTTTATTAAAAAGCAAGATCTGAAAGAATTATTTTCATTGTATGAAAAACAGATATGCAGAATGTGTACAAATCGCTTTTTGAATAGTTTTCCGTTAATAAGAATGGAAGACAACTTATCTCAGCAAACAGAAATAAATATTAGATGTTTTTTCTTTACATTAAACAAACTATAAATAATGTCACTAAATTTCACGCTCACTGATATTTTTTACTAATAAATTTATTCTCATCAATAAGAAAAATATCATCATAAATCGGTGCATTATTTTTAATGTCATCTCAAACTAAAATATTTTACATAGAAATGATTGATTCAACCTAGATTTTTATTTCAGTTCTTTTTCTGAGAACTTTCACACAGGATTAAAAAAACTGTTAAACATATTCTTATCTTTATTCGACATTATATAAATTTTGAAAATAGATAGAATAAATTCGATAGTTATAGTTACGAGAACAATTAACACTTTTTAAAGAATTCTAAATGAATAGTTTTTTTTCTAATATTTAGTCTCAATCAGAGATTAAAAATAATATAAGGCAATCTACTCGTCCACAAACAGGATCGTAAGTATTTGATTTATTTATGCGAAATATATCTATGGTTTTAGATCGTTGTTCCATCGAAAACCAATATTGATTTTAATTATCATTGTTGTTCTTACCTTAATAACTATCATTAGTATTACAGTATTGGCTATTTTCATTCAAAAAGCCAAAACAACTACGACTGCAATTGATGTATCGACAACAATGCTTACAACGTCATCAACAAAAACATCAACTCATACAACGTCGATTAATTCTCATACAACAAAAATGAATGGTAAAGTTTTGTTACTAAAGAAAAAAATAAAAACTGGCATATTTCTTGGGTCCAAAAACAAAATAAGCTCCACACATAAATTCCAAATTTGTAGCTCACTTACGCATCTATATTTCACCTGAAGATATCTGAAAATATACAGTTGCCCAAGCAAGAATTAATAATTAAATACAGAACACAAGTATTCAGTATCTGAAAGTATCATTTCCATAACAGAACAATTCTGTTCTATTTTTTCGAATTTTGAGGTGAGGGTATATTAGAAGAATCATTCGCACCCGCACCTTCAAAATATTTTTCAAAAGAATTTATTTTCCAAATACAGAACTTCAAATGTTTTATATTCTTTTTTAGTAGAATTATTTTTCAAAATTTAACAAAAAATATCAAATAAAATTTGTCTTCTCATTATATATTTTTATCAATATTATATTCAAAATTCAAGTTTGACAAAGAAACAAAATCAAAGTTTCATTGAAAACTAATATTTTCTTTTTTCTTCGATCAAAAACAAATTTTCTTCTTCTTTTCATCAAAATCTTTTATTTTCATTATTTTCTAGTATCAAAATTTAAGAAATGGAAACAAGATGCCATCACTGTGGCTGGTGGAAATGGAGAAGGACAACAATTAAATCAACTCAATCGGCCTTTAGGAATCTATATTGATAAAAAGAAAAATGTTTTCATTGCTGATTGTTCCAATCATCGTATTATTGAATGGAAATGTAATACAAAAGAAGGACAAATCATTGCAGGTGGAAATGGTCGAGGAAATCGAATAGATCAGTTGAATCATCCAGTAAATGTGATTGTTGATGAACAAACTCATTCGATCATCATTGCTGATACTGGGAACAGACGATTGATTCAATGGTTAAGTCAAAATCAACAGATTCTCATTGATGATATTGACTGTTTTGGTTTAGCAATGGACAAAAATGGATCGCTTTATGTTTCGGACTGGAAGACGAATGAAGTAAGACGATGGAAAATGGGAGAATACAACAACGAAGGAATTATAGTGGCAGGGGCAAATGGAAATGGAAGTCAACTGAATCAACTCAATTGGCCTACTTTTATCTTTGTTGATGATGATCAATCTGTTTATGTATCAGATTTTGAGAATCATCGTGTAATGAAATGGAGAAAAGATGCAAACGAAGGAATCGTTGTGGCTGGAGGAAATGATCAAGGAGGAAAACTTAATCAATTGTCTTATCCCAAAGGAGTAATTGTTGATGATTTGGGTCAAATCTATGTAGCAGATCTGGAGAATCATCGAGTAATTCGTTGTTATGAAGGAAAAGAAGAAGGTGAAATTGTTGTTGGTGGAAATGGTCAAGGAAATCAATCAAATCGATTCCGTGGTCCTACTGGTTTATCTTTTGATGATGAGGGAATTCTTTATGTTGCTGATTATTTGAATCATCGAATTCAAAAATTTGAAGTAATTTTTTGAGTGAAATTTCAATTTTGAAGAAAAGAAAAGAAAAGAGCTTTTTTGTAAAACAAAAAATCTAAAAATAAAAGTAAAATAAAAAACAAAATTCAAGAAAACTAAATTGAGGCTGGGGGTGGGCGTACAAAGGGAAACAGCTAATTACACTCATATTTACACCCACACCCGCAAATACATATAATCAACAATTCCATAGATAATGAGAAGGAAAAACAATATGACTAATGACAAGTGAAAGAAGGAGAACAATCATATATGTGACAGGAAAAATCTTGATAATCTGTGACGGACAAGGTGGAGGGCATAACATTTTTCTTTTGTATAATCGTTTGTAGTCTTGCAAAAGTGGTCATTATAAAATCACATTGTTTTCTTTGTAGGCATATTTCAATGATGGTGGCAGAAGAGCTTTGTATGTTAACGGTAAAAGACGGATGTACAATGCATCTTAAATCATAATAAGAGGTTATACTGGTAATAAAGAAATAGTAACAAGTACAATGACTGATACTAATTCGAATATTTTTATCAAAAAAAATTTGCTACCACTATTATGAACTGATTTTATAGTAGAAACAACACTAGAATATATTAATGCTGGATGCCAAACGCGTAATTGTGATGAGTAGCAGACAAATAGACAAAATGTTTTCGACTCGAATGCCAGCTTCAGAATTGATTATTGAAAATGAACGGCATCTAAAGTATTTTACATATCTGATTTTAGTTAACAATGAATATAAAACAATCTTAGTATTTACATTAGAAAATGTTACGTATAATTTAAAGGTCTAGTTAATAGAACGTACGACAATAAAAACAAAATTGAATGATTTCCAAGGAAATCAAGTTATTTATAACACGAGCCTTTATAGGAGATGATCTTTCAGTCCAGTCTCCTGTTTCGAAAAAGTTTTTTTGTTATTTATCTGAAAAATCTTGATTTTTTAATTAATTATCACGGTTGTTTATTTCAAAAATATTTTATCAATAATTACAAAATAAATATCTAATACGAACAAAAATGCAAGGTTATTTTCATTGATATTAACAACAAAAATAAATTTGTTTTAATTAAACGTTAAATACTATGTAACCAAACAATATTTTCTTGATCGTTGTTGACAACGAAATTGTTGTGCGAGTTTATTCATAGGATCTAAATAATATTCATTTAACCATTTTTCATGAAAAATAAATATTCTTTTAGTCTGATATGTTTCTCCATTGATGATGACTGGTGAAGGAAGTATTGATGAACAACCGATTTGACAGAATTTTTCTTTTCCATAGTCAGATAATTTATCGTCGGGAAAGAAAATTTTTCCAATAAATAAATCTGGACTTAAACAAAGAGCCAAGGAAAATATAAATTGTTGATCTTCATGAGATAAAGATGAATAATTGAAATAATTCGTATATTCATTTAAATCATTAAAACTAATACAATGACAAACACGATTTAAATAATATATTATTTTTCCAATATCATTAAGTGAAATGTTGAATCTTTCCATTGAATTACCAATTGTAATTTGTTTTTGTTTTGAATAGGACATTTTATCAAAATTTTCGAATGATATAAAAAGAATTCGTTCTGATATATAAATGATTCATTTTGATATCATAAAAATGTGTCTCTATAGTATCAAGATTTCGCTGAAAGGAACAGAATATGACTCAATTCTCTTCCTTTTTGTCTCATATTCTTTATGAGATATGTCAAGTGTTTCGTTCGCCGACAGTATAAAATCAATAAAATGTGAAAGATTGTCGTATAAATGAAAAAACTGCTGAATGTTTTCATTTTCTCAAGAATTCAGAATAGTATCTGTCAATACATGAGAAATAGGAACAAGATAGAGAGCTACAGTTTCGCCGTTGAAAAGAGATTAATTCAGCGCATCAGTTCATAAACAAGTAATGGGTTATGATTATCTTTACAGCATAGACTGTTGCTCTATGAAGGTACTAGAATCGTCGGGAAAGTGCTATAATTGCTCGAAAAGAAAAAGATAGGAGAGCAAAATCTCAAAAATTCGAAAAATAACTAGTAGCAGTATATTACTATTGGAAGTCATCTTTTTCCATTATTGAACGAAACGATCGTTGCTAACTGACGAGTTACTCTTTGGTGACATCTTCTTTCGTAGACTGACACAGTCGCTTTAACAAAATGGTTCATCAATATCATCCGAGGATGTGTGTTAGCGATCACATTATTCTCGCTTCTTTTTCTTTGTTCTTTATTCCATTTGGAAGAATGTTATCTGCAATAACATTCTTTCATGTGGTTTCTTTTTTTTTTCTTTTTTCTTTTTTCTTTTGCATGTTCTGTTTTTGAGAGTCAGTTCCTTTTTGTTCTTTTCTTTGGCAGCCGTCTTTTTCTTTTTTT
>CAJNOI010001111.1:0-19090 GCA_905250115.1 Adineta steineri | reverse complement strand
TAAAATATTGTGGTTTGTTCGAATACAAAAAAAACACAAATGCTATAGTAATAATTAGTCTTTCTCTCTTTTTCCATTTCTCTCGTATCTAACAACATATTAAGTAACAGTTATAATTATATTTTCAAAATCAAATATTACAAAAAAAATGAACAAAACAAATAGGTCAATATTCACTGCAGACACAACAATAATTAGAAAAATAGTTTCTTGTTACTTTCAGTTTATTGAATATTGAGTTTGATCTAGAATAACAACAATGTGTAAGTACCGGTAAATGATCATCGTAGAAGACGATGAAAGAAGAAAACTTATACTATTCATTTAAATATCGGAGTCTTCTTCGTATGTCTACATACGATACAAAATCAAAACATTTAATTAATTCTCCGAAATGATTGAAAATATATTTTGACAGCAAACTGTAAAATGATCTAGTTATATCCATTACAAAGTTTTACAAAAAGAAGAAAAGAAATACTTTAGATTTGATGAATGATTTTTTTAATCAAAGTCTTTGTTTCACACAGACAGTTCTCAATAAATTTTTTTCTTTCAGATATTTTATATAAAAACTTTTGATATGCATAAGTTAGTCTGGAAATGTAGCAGAAATAGTTTTGTAACTGACTAAAATTATTTAAATTTATAATTTATCAAAATTAAGAATATAAATATACGAAAAAGATATTTATTATGTGTGATAATAAAATGAAAATAATGGGCTAGATTAGCAACTGAATCAGTCTGTTATATAAAACTAATCAGTAAAAAAAAGTTTTTTGAAACACTAGGATAAAAATAAACAAGGAAAGTTATGATTTGATGTCTTCACGTATCTTTGTTATGAACATAAACTTATACTCAAAAAAGATTAGCAAACACAATTTTATTTTTCAGTAATGTTAGATATTGAAATATTGTTAATATTCATATGAAATAAATAATACGTTGACAATATTCTTATATTAATCAACTGAACAGCAATGATTTATGAACTTCTTTTATTTCTTTTTCTTAAGAGTTACTCTCTCTTCTTCTCTCAACAAAATATCAATTTAAAGAAAAGAAATGGAAATATGATCTACTTACATAATTATATCTCATAGGCATTGATCATTTTCATAATTAAATTATTACAGCAATTTGAAATAAAAAAAAATTTTTTTTTTCTTATCTTCTATAAAATTCAAAACAAATTAACAAAAGATAAAGAATTCAACATTTATTTATTCGAATTTTATTCACAAAAGTATTTCAAATTTTACAACTCGATGATTAAAACTCTCAGTAACATAAAGATTTCCATCATCATCGAAAGATAAACCACGGGGATACTTCAATTGAGTTCTTTCATCATTTCCTCCAACAATAATTTCACCTTTTTCTTTTCCTTCACACCAACGCACCACTCGATGATTTCCATAATCTGCCACATAGATTTGACCAAGATGATCAACAAATAATCCTCGAGGAAACCACAATTGATTGAGATTTTCTCCTCGACCATTTCCTCCAACCACCACTTTCCCTTCTTTTGCATCTTTTTTCCATTTCATCACACGATGATTGTTCCAATCTGATACATAAACAGATTGATTTTCATCGACAAAGAGAAATGTAGGCCAATTGAGTTGATTAAGCTGATTTCCTTGTCCATTTCCACCTGCCACTACAATTCCATCATTGTTATATTCTCCCATTTTCCAACGTCTCACTTCATTTTTCTTTCCATCAGAAACATAAAGAAATCCATATTTACCCATTGCTAAGCCACAACAATCAATATTATCAATGAGAATTTGTTGAGTTTGATTCAAATATTGAATAACTCGTCTGTTGCCTTGATCAGCAATGATAATCGAATGATTTTGTTGATCAACAATCACATCTGTTGGTAGATCCAATTGATGCATCCGATTTCTATCTGCAATGATGTGTCCTTCTTTTGCATTCGATTTCCATTGAACAATACGATGATTCATCCAATCAGCAATGAAAATATTTTTCTTTTTATCGATAAAAATTCCTACAGGACCATTCAGTTGATTTAATTCTTGTCCTCGTCCGTTTCCACCAGCTACAGTGATAGCATTTTGTTTCCATTTATCCCATATTGGTTCTAGAAAAGACAAATTTTATTTGATATTTTTTGTTGAGTTTTGAAAAGAAATTCTACTAGAAAAGAAGATAAAACATTTGAAATTTATTCTTTTTCGAATCGAAATTCTGAAGCGAAAGAATATTTTTTCTGAAAGATAGTTTATTTATTCATTACCTATAAAACCTTGAGTTTTCCTGTTTGCCATTGCCATGTCGTTGAATATTAATTTTTTTCGAGGAATGAATAATTTACTTATCTAGTTTTATAAATATAAACTTAATAATTCAATGACAATAGGAATGTTGTTCACTAATAGAAGAGATCGAAAAGAAGGTTGTTTGTGACAAGAATTACTAACTGTAAGAAAATTTTCCTAATAAAATTGATTGAATAAAAGTTGAAAATCGATTTTATTTCAATTTAAGAGAAAAATGAATTCAAAAGCTCAGAATCGGGTGTGTTAAAACTTATATTAATAAATCTTCTAAATATATAATATTTTTTCTTCATTCTTACCTAGATTTACCAATGTTAGATTCGGATTGTATTAGCTTAATTGGTGGTATCTGATAATAGGTAACCGATCGTCTTCTAATAACATGAACTAACAAAATCGAACATTTATATGAAAACGAACAATATTGCTTCACTGAGTATATAATTATTCGAATTTTTTTACTAGCTACCATTGTAAATACAAAAAACTTTCTTTGATAGCTATCTCAAAACTCCATGAAAGAGTGTAATAAGCAAAAATATAAAACATTAACGATCTTATCAATCAAGTCTAACGACTGCAGTGGATGCTGCAAAAAATCGGACATAGCAACAAGTCAGATCGAAATGCTTGTACTATTCTACGATCGTATTTATCAAAGTAAAATACTATACATAGCTTCTTTCGGTGCAACCTATATAATTCCTAAAAAGCAAGCATAACCTTTCTGCATCGTTACTATCTTTTTATATTCATTAACAGAACTCGATATTTCTAAATTTTCAACTAAATTTCAAAATTATACATCAATCAAATGGCACCGTAAGCTGCCTCTTATACCTATATATATCCTTGTTTTGTTTTGTGTCCTCAGCTGTAAGTTATCCCGATCGATATGCATGATTTTTAAACTTAAAGAAATGCAAATAAAGTCTACCCTATGGAAAAGAATAGACAAAAGAATGTAAACAACTCCACATTTTAAAGACATAACAATAAATTCTACTTTATGTAAAAAAACAAAAGAAAGAAAGTAAAAAGTTTTTAGTCCTTGAAGAACAGAAATGATTTTTACCGTCTAAAAAATAGTAGAAAAAGAAAAGTAAAGAGGTTCTAATTCTTGAGAAACACAAATAAATTTTACCGTCTAAAAAGAAGTAGAAAAAGGAAAGAAAAGAATTTTTAATTATAGAAAAATAAAATAAAATTCTACTCGAGGAAAAGAAATAAAAAGAAGATTAAATGTTAGTTTTGAGTGTGAACTTTTAATCTTGAGGGTAAGAGTGGATGCTGATGTGTTTCTTATTTGTAATATATTTACACTCACACTCACGTTCACCGTCTCAAGAAATATATACAATATCATTTATATTGTATAGGAATGGTGCGATCGTTTTCGGATTCTAAATTATTCAAGATAGTTGGTATTTGATTTTTTTTCGAAGTTATTACATCAATTCCACATATCGCTGCGATCCCTGCATTGCTTTTCTCTTTTCAATTTTGAATACTTCCTAAATTTAATCCAATAGAACTTTCCAATACATAAATAATTCGTATTTTACTTCAATTCAAATTATAAAATATTTTCTTTTTTTTGTAAAATGTCATAAAGATCAACAAAATATGAAAAACTTGACATTTAGTTATTCCAATTTTATAAGTCAAAACTATCAAATTACATTCAATTGTGAAGAAAAATAATAAAACGATTTTTTTCCATTATTTTCTTATTAAAAAATTTCTTTTTCTTCAAATTCTATTTAGTTTTTTCATTGATTTTCAATAATAACACTTTGATTTTTCTTTTTTTAATTTCAAAATTTTATTTACAAAATTATTTCAAATTTTTTAATACGATGAGGGTGTTGGTGTGGCTGAGGATGTGGGTGACTGTGGGTGTTATAATCTTCTCTCATGTACACTCACCCTCGCCCATACCCACCCACATTCACACCCACACCCTCTAGTAAGATTCTTCAGAATATAAGTAACGTTCGTCTGGAGACTCGCACAGCTCTTTCTCGTCGAAACGATGTGCCTTAACTATCAATAAACTATTCATTTAAACAATTTTGAAAAATAACAGTAGATTCCAGCTCTTCGATCCGAATTACCCTTTGGTCGAACTTTTTAAGAAGGAATCCATTATAGTACTTCCATTTTATCATTTGACCAATCAGTGAAGTACGAACACACAATCAAGCAATCAGAAAACTTATGTTTACTGGATTCTTCTCTGCGAGGAAGAGAATTTGAAAATTTGACTAGTATCGACTGTTGGATTCATCAAATTGATAAATAACATAATTGTACCATGATACTACCTATTTCTGAATGATTATTTTTATCAAATGTGTATCATCACAGTACTGTATTCAAATGTTGATCCCAGTAAGCATAGAAAGTCTCAAGGCAAGCTAGTAACGATTATTTACTTCAGATTTCTTATATGCTAATGAACTGACTAGATTATGACATGCAGCGGATAGTATCAGAGTAGATGTAGGTATGAGTTTCGATTATCTCTTTCTCAGTCTGATCCACAGAAACACCCACATCCTCATTATGAATGCATTTGTATTTCTATAGATAGAGATCATAACCGCATAGTTCATATCGCTTTAATTGTATAGGTTGAATTCACAGTCATTAAACAGAAGATTTCTTGAGTAATCATTTTTATGTTTATTTTAAATGTATAAGCATACATATACAATCACAATGACATCAAGCTCAACAAAAAATAGCAAAAGTGAAACGACCGCATGCATATTTATATAAGATAATGTATACGTATATGCAGAGTATAATACGAGAAAACAAGCACAACAAATGATGACAATATGCAAGTGAAGATATCATATAAGAAAGAGACATGTTCTAAGGTTGAACACTCATGACAAATCAAGAAAAAGTCAACACATTAACTGGCTTTTTTAAAGTTTTACTGTCCACGATAATAATCAGTAGTAAGTCATTATACACTAGCATGTTGTTAGATTAAACATTTGTATTCGATTATTATTTCTATCAGAAACCAATAAGTTATTGTATTTATCAAAGAGGACTGTGTCAGTGAAATCAAGTTGATTTGATGCTGTTCCTCGTGTACCGCCAACGATTGTAGTACCACTACTTGCATTTTGCAGCCAACGTTGAATACGATTGTTACCTGAATACGAAAACAAGTAAGACGAGATTATTTAATCTATAGTATATTTTCTTTTGTCAAAATTGCTCTTACCTGCATCACCTATATAAAGAGTTCCACTACTATCGACCACTATATTTCTTGGATTATTCAGCTGATTCGCTCCACTTCCGGCTCCATTACCTCCAGCGACAACTGTTCCATAAGTTAAACTCGTTGAACTTGATGGGTATTTCATTATGCGATAATTACCATTATCACTAACGTACAAAGAATTTGTATATAAATAATCATAGTAAACACCAGTTGGACCTGACAACTGATTCAAAGCATTTCCGTTGCCATTGCCACCTGTATATGAGAATAAAAACAATATTTAATGAGAGATCTCTTTGAAAGAACATTATATACCTGCTGCAACAACTGGTGACCCACTACCTCCGACAAATTTGTATACCGCATTGTCATTAGTGCTAGCTACATAGATATCATTTGTCAATTGATTTATGGATATTAGTACTGCTTGCGCTACAGACCCGAGAAGTGTTCCAAACGTCGTCGAATTTGAATTTGATGGAAATCTAACGACCTGACCGCAGCCAAAATCTGCTACATACAATCGACCAGAACTATCAAAATCTATTCCATTAGGTAGATCAAGCTGATTCATGTTACAACCACCGCCATTGCCTCCAGCAATTACTGTTGCGATTGAAGGTGGATTGTTGATAGAAAATTGTAGAATACGGTGATTTCCATTATCCGCAACAAATAACATATTGTTAGAACCGTCATAATACATTCCAATTGGATTAGAAAGAAGTGTAAGGTTAGAGCCAGATGTACCTACTTGGCTGCCAAATATAGTAGTTGCATTTTGTGACCAGGATGATTGAGAAGATAGAGAACATACTATAAAAAAAAGAAAGAAAAAAACAACAATTTTACTATCCAACATTTATAGACCAGTTCGGACATCATAACTGAGATGTTCTGATTTTATTTTTAAGACCGCCTTGCCGAGAAACATTATACATGATGTAATGAGCATAAATTGTAAATAGTTTTATCAATTTATGTCTCTTGCTTTACCGTAATGTGTACATTAAACCAACAACACACATCTTTTCCAATAACTTCAGAAGTTTTAAAAAACTCACCTGTTGTTGTTGAAGTGATCTGATCTATATTGGAAAAATGAGATTAAAAAAGGGACAGGATAATTGGATAAGGCTTCGCCCAAAATCTTGCATGCTTCGTTCTACTAATAGTGTAGTTGATTATGGATGCATTATGATAAATTTTACATAAATTCCAATAAATTTACAAACCTTTCGGCTTCTACAATGCTTATTTATAGCTATAGTTATACTAGAATAGTTCAAGCCGGTGAGTCTACACAAAATGCAACGTTAGCATCAGTTCATTTGGAGTCCTATATATTTGTGCGTAGATGTGTTCTATTTATACTAACCCGATGGAAATCGTGTTCCACTAATAACATTCATACTAATAGCATCGACATCACCCAACATATTTCCATTTTGGTTCAACATATTATCAAATAATTCACAATTAGAAGTTGATCGATGAAAAGTAGCTGCTCTGCATTGACTTTGAGTTAAACAGGCTACTTGACAATTCATAATATTTGATGTAAAAACATTAATGAATGGTAAACAAGTTGTATTGGCACATTGAAACTTGGAATTAATCATTAAAGACATTATCATTGATTGTATATCTTCTCCGACTACTTGTGTAATAATCATAAATAAAAGGCATAAACAAATTCTTCTTGAAGCCATCACCAGCATGACTGAAAGTTGATGAAATGAATTTAACTCATAATACAAGAGAAAACAATTGTTGAGAAATAAATTCTATTTTTTTATTTCTTCCTCCTTTTTTTTCTTTTCAGTCTATAGCGGATCTTTTTTTCTCAATTCACCTCATCATTGTGGTAAAAAAGCAATCTTGACTTATTTATTTTGAAAGAAGTTTATTCATTCAGAGAGATGACTTTTTTTGTTTAAATATTATTTAAAGACAAATATATTCACAAATAAAGCTTTTGAGTTATGTGAAAAAGAATAATATAAAGAACAGTCGATCTAATAAAATTGAATTTGAAAAGATAATATAATCAACATTTAGTTGGGAATGGAATTTTCTATAGAAAGTAAAATACTTCTAATGTATCTCATAGATTATACCTTATATCAGTGACCTATCACATCATTCATATCGAATAAAGTCAATCTTTAATATCTAAACGAAGAATAATCAGATGAATTGTTTGATTAGACAAGAAAACTGAACACTTCTTGAAAATAAAATACACTCGAAACGCAGTATTCTTACAATCGAACAAAAAATTTTCAAACTGTAATTTATAGTTCGAATTCGAAGGTACTTATGTTAGTTTAGAAAAAAAAGGAAAAGAAAAAGTTTACTTAAATTATAATTTATAATTAAAATACGAAGGCATCTATGTTAGTTTAGAAGAAAAAGAGAAAGTTTACTTAAATTATAATTTATGATTCAAATACAAAGACATCTATATTAGTTTAGCAAAGAAAGGAAAAGAAAAAGTTTACCTAAATTACAAGTTACACGGCGCAATTGGCGCTGATCATCTACTGAAAGAATATGATCAGATCGGTCAGCATACTTAAAACAGGATAGAGATTTGTTTTAGTTCATGAATCGAATCACTTCTCAAAACGTCTTTTACTGTGAATCATTTTACTTACTTCAAGCCTCTTAAATAAACACCTGGTCGTTCGTCGGCCTTAAGGGTGGGTGTGATTTCCGAGAAGTTTTGGTTTTGTGGACATCTAATATTTCTGCTTTTAGCATGCATCTCAATAGAGTGTTGATTTCTCTAATAACTTACGTAATTTCAATAAGATAAACTTAATTATTACATTTAAAGCAGTTTTGATTGTTATTGAACTTACTGTTATTGAAATCTGATAGTGCAAAAGTTTTGTTTCAGCGCTTTTCGGACACGATGTGACATAAATAAAATAAAAAATATATGATTTGATAGAGTAACCGATGCTCGATCCGCATATATCTTGAGGATGTGGGTGTGGGTGTTATAATCTTCTCTCATCTACACTCACCCTCGCCCACTCACACCTTCGAGATGCTTATCAAGTTTATCAGCAATTTGAAAGACATCAACGATGAATTTTCTTCGATCTTGAAGGAATTTGTTGAGAAGCTCTGAACAACATTGAGCACTCATTGGAATTTGCTATTGACAATGACAATAGTAAAGTCGTCTAATGCGTTTGGTATAATCTTTTCAGGTGTAGAGAATGTTAAATTGCTTCTATCGCAACAGCTACGTCTAGTGAGTTTCTCCCCACCGCCTCAAGGCTGTCACTTTATGTGAGAGGCAAGTGGCAGAGAAACGTCAGTATTTTTTTTCATTATCGCCTTTTACCAAGTAATAATGGCTTTCTCCGGCGAACACGGTCGACTACTCTCGGAAAAGATCGACGATGAAGTTCTACGACTTCTAAAAGTCCGCGATATTGAAGATTTGATTGTGAAATATGACCGTTTTGCACGGGATCATTCTGATATTGTTCGTCGATTGCGACGTTCCTTTGTCGATCGAGTAATCAATCATTTTCTCAATCGAGCGCTTGGTTCTGCCATCGGAGCCGATGAAATCAGCTTAACGTGCAACTTGATCGAAGAGTATTGCTGTAAACATGAAACGGATCTTCATGTGATCTTCGACTACTTTCACAGTGATATTGCAACCGTGGTAATGAATAGAGGTTTAGTACCAAACTGGACTTCATATCTGCTCAATCCAATAACAAAACTCATTGCACGTTCCTTATTTGTCAAACACTGTCCAAAACAAGCTGTACAAAGAATCACGGCACAGTTGTGTCCTACGATGGCAGACAAAAACCCGTGCATACAACCGTCATCTGCATCGAATGAAACAATCACACGATTAAAGAAATATGTACTGCTGTCGATGATACTTCTCGTCGTCAACTGGATACAGACTCAGCTTTTCGCCATTAGTTCTGCTTTCTTTGTCGCAGTAACTATGTTCGCCATTATCTGGACAAAAATAATATGAACGTTGTTCTATTATAATAATGATTGTCAGAGCTTCGTAGAACGCAAAAAATAAAGATGCTGCGGGAAGGAGAGCGAGATAAATCTATTTGGGGACCACGACAAGCGTATATGATACAGAAATATCATACGCCTGTTCTCATATAGTGGAGCTAAGAGAGGGTGTGGGTGTGGGTCTGACTGTGGACTATTTAATCAGTAGCAATGCTCAAGTCCAAACCCATCTACACCCTCACGCACATACACATCCATCCCTTCGCACTACAAGAAATTCAATTCAATTTCGGAGAAAAACAGTCCATTCGGCACGTATGAGTTTGCGTATTATTTCGAAATGACTTGCGCCAAGAAAGAAAAACATTCTCAGTTCAGCTTGAGCTGCGACTTGCAAGTTTTA
Source organism: Adineta steineri (assembly GCA_905250115.1). NCBI lineage: Eukaryota > Metazoa > Rotifera > Eurotatoria > Adinetida > Adinetidae > Adineta > Adineta steineri. The sequence continues at coordinate 9,102 of CAJNOI010001111.1, read as the reverse complement.
TTTTTCTGTGGAAGAGAACGAAAAAAAACGTCACTTTTTACAGTCAATAGGAATAAACAGAACTGGTGTGACTCAGACGAGAGGAAAAAGAAATAATAAGAAAAACTTTGACGGATACAAGCAACGTGTTTAAGAAACAACAACGTTTATTTGAAGACGTAGAGTGAAAAAAAACATGACAAATACCGTGCAAAAGCTACCGGCAAGAATCATACATGCAATCATCGCTGAAAATTTATCCTCAGACAATATTATATATTATGACGAACATCAAGGTTGGGTATATAAAAGATTCAGTGATGACCTTAACAACACTTCACGACAAAATCTTAGCGAAGTTCAATCATCAAGTCTTGTCCAAAATGCACGTCCACTGGAATCACTCGGCCCTTTCGGTAATCTGCAAATCAAACACGCTATTTTACTTTCATCTATGGATTTTTTTGTTGATTTTATTTAGGTACTCAACCAACTGATGTCTCTATAATTATTGAACCAGGTGAAGTTATTTATAGAACAAAATCATTCAATATGATATTGAGCGATCTTACTCAATACACTGTCGTCGAATGTTTAGGACAACATGCGCCGTTGGCGCTAATAACTTTGCATGGCACAGCTCGTAGCGTTTCTCATATCCCACATGATGCAACACATTTCTGTTGGGTTTATCCACCAATCGAACTAAGTGAGTTATGTGAGAAAACAAAACAAACTATTGACAAAAAAGTATCAATGGGTGATTTATCAAATAGTTCCCTTGCTTTCGGTGGTTTTACTTATTTTCGAATTAATGAATATAATAACTATATAATGTTACAAGCTAATGCACTTGTGAAAGCTGATAATGGCCTCGTATTTCATGGACCTCATGACTGGCAACCTGCTTATACAGCTCATCTAGCTAAAACCGGTCGATTTCAGGTGCGTTCAAATGCCTTAAAAATGATTAGTAAATTTATTTATTTTCTATTTGTAGGATGTTACTGTTTCGTCACTCATAGATTTGGGTATCAAATGTTATTGTTTTATTAATCCAAACGAGAAGCTTTGTAGTTCTGTTGAGGGTCAACCAGATTGGGCTCCTGCTAAAAATGGTGGTTTCGTCTATTTGTATGGATCTCCTGGAAATCCTCATCCTCTCGATCGCTACTTTTCCATTGCGGATGCACCCATCACTGAGCAAATCAGTACACAAGTTATGCCATTCTCATTAATTCGTAATTCACATAAAACCGTTGAACGATCAAGTTCATCCTTACCATCGCCATCTTCGAATGTTGATAAAGACAGATTTAATTGTTCAATTTGCCTCGATCAAACAATTCAATGCATTTTAATTCCATGTAAACATATGTGTGCATGTGCTGAATGTGCTCAAATGATCAAAAAGAAACAAAACTCTCTGTGCCCAATATGTAGAGAAACGTTTACCGAAGTGTGGAACGTTTTTTTATAAGAGAAAATCTCTTTTTGAAGGGTATGAGTGGATGTGAATGTGATATTAGAGGAAACGCGTACATATTCACACTCACATCCTATATATAGCTGCTGCGTTTTCACAGCGAAAAGGAATAAATATATATAGAGGTAAAGATCTCGTAGTTATTCTCTATATTTTATCTTTTAACATCACTGAAATAAATCTTGATTCATTCGATGCTTTGACTTTTCAATGATTACTTTTGATAGTTTGCTCTTTTGTAGTTTCATTTACTGACATTTTACAACTTCATTGAAATATTTGTTTATAACAAATAGACACATTTATGCCATTTAAAGTTCTATCAATCTTATCTTCATCGATATTTTGATCTATACACGAAATAAATGCATCAGCAAGAATTAATAAAAACTAAGTATTCGTGTTTTTATTTGTATTCCAGTATGATACATTCATTCTTATTTCTCCTGCTTATATTAATTGGCTCGGTTAATGGTGGATTAGAATCGAATATCATATGTCGATTTTCTGAACAAAATCAGACTGTATTTTGGACCGGAAACTTCGTTTCGGGCAATATCGAATTTAATCATTCTGGTAATGAAAAAATGAAATTGAAACGTATCGATGTTGAATTAATTGGTACACTTGCTTACAAAAATATATTCGCTGATAATATCTACAAATCAACGAGAAACACTCGTCACTTGATATTCTTCAGCCAACGGCTCAATCTAAATTTCTCTAATGCAAAAAGTGATTTTCTCTTACCACATGGCAATCATAAATGGCCGTTTCGTTTCTTTCTTAACGATTCCTTACCACCAACACTCAAAAAGAGACAATCCTTAGATTCATTTATTTATTATTTCATTCGGATCACATTTGCCAGACGCGAATGGTATAAACGAAATATCAAGAAAATTATACCTATCGTTGTTAGATATATGTCGTCACCTGTAGATGAAATGAAAGTTGAAGCACAAGAAAAGAATCGAAAAGATGTTCATCTTCATGTGATTTTGCATAAATCAACCGTCGCTGTTGGAAACAACGTTTCGTTTGATATAGAAATACAAAATCCGAAAGAAGTCTTAATAGATCGAATATCGGTGACACTCGCTCAATATTTGAAACTTGGTCCTGCTGTACACAGAAGGGTCGATATTCTTAATGAAACTCTCAAAACTATCAATCACTTTCAAAACTCACATCTTCATAAAAACTTTCACTTTTTTATTCCCCATACAATTCCGCCGACGTTTTCGTTTCATTATCCTATGAAGAGCAAAGAACAACCAATCATAGTAAACTATGAACTACATTTTGAAGCTCATCTTAGTGGATTTCCTACTAACATTCGATTAAAACTTCCATTGATTATAACCGACCATCCACAAAATAACTGAGCATATTTAGCTACCATATATAAACTATAGTTCCTGTCTTTTTCTTTAGCTAGATAAATAATTTTTGAAAATCTATTTAGCAAATTCTCTTCTACATTATTTTCATAAAATACACTAATACTGTTTGCTTGTTTCTTTTTAAAAAACAATTAAAAATAAACCGTCTCTGATAAGCTTATAAATAATTATAGTATCGTCTGTATTCATTTACATGTATTTGGATATATTTGAAAAATGAAAGTTATGTCGTGTCTAATTCGACTTTGAATAGAATAGGTGTGGGGGTTAAATTAGAACCACACCCACCCACATCCTAGTGACATTTAATTGATTATCAACAAATATAAAATATATTTGTTTTTATAAAAGTTATTTTTATAAATTAGTTATTTTAATTAAATTCTAACAATTAATTGATTGAAAACGATAAAATATACGTCTAAGAACATAAAATACCAACAAGTGATTATATATTGAATTATCACTAGAAAAGAATCAATATGTTCGATAAAGAGAATTTAACCATATATCATCCATGTCTTCATCGTCAATGCACTGATAGAATTACAAAAGGAGATGAAATCAACCAGTAATGATATTTTAATTATATGACCGAGGATGAGTGTAATGCGGCTAAAGAGTAAATAAAGTTACATACATACTCTCACTCTCTAGTACGACTACACTTAGTCAACATCGTAATAGACTGATCACTCATCGATTTCCAAAAGCGAGTTTTGCACATTTTTGTCATGATTATCCTTTGATTCTGAATGTAGATTGACACATGTTTTCAGTTCCGTTGGTATGTATTACGCTCATATCCATCCTTGGAAATCGATAAAGCGATAAAATGACATTCAAGGAAAAAACTGATCTTGCAGTCTCTTTAACTTCAGTAAGATATATTTAAAAAACGTCAAGATTAGATAATACATGTAGAAAGATGTTCTCTATCGAATAAATTATACACTTGGAAAAGATGCGGACAAAGGAGCAGCTAATTAATGTTGTTTGATCTCTTCTGCTCGTTCGATATAACTCTCGATTTTTGATCGTAACATTTGTTTCATTTCAGGATTATCTGCAACGTCTAAATACATTCATATTTAGATACCTCTCTCCAAAAAAAAAGGTAGTTAAAATACTGACATTTTACTGCATGCATGAGCCATTCAGCTGCTGTCATGTAATATTGTGCAGCAGCTTTATAATTGTGAGCTTCATCTTCTTTTACAGCCTGTTCAGCACATCGAATACCTTTCTAAGAGAAGAAGAAGAAGAAGCAATAAAATATTTGAATGCAAATGTTGCCGGAATAGAATACTGTACCCGAAGATAATCATGGCAAATATTTGGAGTACCGGTTATCATTGCTGAATCATCATTTTCTCTAGCCACAGTACGTACGTTGTGATTATAAGTAGGATCAAGAGAAGTGTTTTGCGATCCTGCAATGAAAGAAAGATTCAATGAGTATTCGTGTCGGAGTCGATGCTAATAGAAATCTTTTGGTTTTCTAGAGCGCAATTTCTTCTATTGTATGAATATCTGTTCTATTGGACTTTTAAACTAAAAAATTCTCATTGAGATCTACAAAACCTATCACTTAACTGTCTGAAACGGGTTAAGCGCAAAGAAACATGAAGTAGATGACATTTATTCATGAGCAACAATCAAAAAATAACTGCTTTAGTGATAACAGTTTTCTTTGTTGGTTTTGATCATCAAAGATAGTTTAATCTAACTGCTGTATTAAATGACGGACTTCGCCACTTTGGAATGTCTTCAGTCGTCATATATCAGTTTAGATTGAAAAGAAACTTGTTTGATAAATTCAAGTCTTTAACAAATGTTTCTGGTGTTTGCTTCATATCGTTTCTAGGAGGTAGCTGACAGCGTGCCCCACTCAATAGATGAACATATAGAGTTATCTGTTACGATCTTTTGTTTTAGCAGTGCTAAGAAATTCAGTCAGGAGGTAACAGTTTATCGATCTTCTCAAGGAAGTCTTTTGATGTTAAGCTTTCGATATCAGCTCAAAGTATCGCATTAGATAGATATCGTTCACAAACGAACATATTTAAGCATCATTCTCCTACCATTCGAATCGTCACCTTCATTGTCGCTCGTATTGTTAAGGTAATAGACACAAACAGCGCTAGTCTTGCTTTTGGTTCCAGTATCCTTTAAAATTTGCTCAATCTCTTCTGCTCGTTTGATATAACTCTCGATTTTCGATCGTAAGTCGTGTTTCATTTGAGGATTATTTGTAATATCTAAACACAATTAAATTTAGATATCGTTCTCAAAAACAGACAGTTAAAATACTGACATTTCACTGCATGTATGAGTGAATCAGCTGCACTCATATAATGTTGTGCAGCAACTTTATAATTGTGAGCTCTATCGTCTTGTACAGCCTGCTCAGCATATCGAATGCCTTGCTAAGAGAAGAAGAAGCAATAAAGTATTTGAATATATATTGCTGGAATAGGATACTGTACCTGAAGATAATCATACTTAGAATTTGAACTGCCGGCTGTCATTGATGAATCATCATTTCCTCCAGTCACATTAGTTGTGTTTTGTGATCCTACAATTAAAGAAAAACTCAATGTATGTTCAAGTTGAAATTGTTTTTGAGAATACGCTCCTTTTTTCTCCTTTTCAACTTTCTGCAGTAGATGAGCATATTTTTAGAATAAAAACTTTCTCTTTCAATGTCCAAAAATACAATAATATCTTATAGAGCGAACAGAGGCTACATTTGTCCTTGACTTGGGTGAGTAGAAAATTGACAAAAAACTGATTCTTTGAAAATTTTTCAGTCCTATCTATCTTGGCTCATAGTTAATAAAAACAAATTTTTATTTGAAACTTTGCACAACGACGGATCTAATAAAAGCTTCATCAATTCATTAATTAATTAGTCAACCCACTTACTTAGATGTTCGATGATGTCACGCACAGCTCTGTTCAAAGGTAGTGAGTCAATTTGTTCTTTCCGAATTTTAGTTCCATCACGTAGAGGACACTCGAATTGATTGTTGTTGCTAGAGGCTATTTGTTGAATACATTCAAAACAATAAGTATGCGAGCATGGCAATATGCGTGGATCGTTGAAAGCTTCAAGACAAATCGAACAACTAATTACATGTTCGATGGAGTTTACATTATTCGAAGCCATATGAACGAATCGACAACGTATAAAGTTGATGATAATAAATCTAGAAAATAATAATACTTTGACATAATGGTATGAAGGACATAGCTTGAGCACGAGGTAAAATGAACTATTTGATATATTGATGCAGCAGAAATTAAGCATAGAATGTACAAACAAGATGCTATCGTAGGTATGAGTATGACTAAAGAAAAGACATCCACATCCTCACCCAAGATCTTGCAGTGTTGTAACCGATGGAATTAGCTGAAATACGTTTTGTTCATGGTCAGATTATATTATCTTCAGCATATCTTGATAGTCACCAAAATCTTTTCATTCAAATATCTGAAATTTATTTTCAAGTTTATCAAAACTGAAGAGGCTATTTACTAATATAACAGTAAAGGAATATTGTTCTTATCATAATAACTGTTTGAAACAAAATCAGATAGAATCTCTGGCATTCATAAAGATAATACGAGTGACAGTTTTCCTTATCTAAGATGCAGCATAAGCTGATATCTTTGAACTGTTTGTTTATTAAATGTTGTGGATAGACTCGTTATTTGAATTAATTTTGCTTATTATTTCTAGTATATGGAACTTCTATTGTCAATCGAAATATAAGAATTATGATTTTATCTTAGATGACACAAAAACAAACAAAAAGACAAATCCATATCATTAATTATACGATGAAACATATCGTAAATGATGTTGTTAATCGTTCTTTTGTTCATCACCTGTGTCTTCTTCTTCTTCTAGAGAATATTCATAAATGAATCAATTAATTTCAAACACGTTTCTATTGTGGAAAACTTACCATCAACGGATGCACCCCAATTTTCTGTATATTGACAAATCAAATCATTCATGGCCGATTCGGCTTCGATAAATTCCTATTCGAAATGAAATAAGAAACTCGAAAAATTTCATACAAATGAGTTCAATAATGTACCATTTCATCCATACCTCCTTCATATGGATAGTAGTGGAGAAATGCCCTTCGACGAAACATAGCAGTGAATTGTTCACTTATGCGTTTAAATACTTCTTTTATAGCAGTATTATTACCTACAGATATATTTCAATAAATTGTATCATTCTTGTTACAATAACTTACCGATAAAATTAGCTGATATCTTCAGACCACGAAGTGGGATATCGCATATAGATGTCATAACGTTATTTGGAATCCAATCGGAAAAGTACGAACAGTTCTTGTTCTGAATATTAAGCATTTGTTCATCAACTTCTTTCGTTGAAACCCGACCACGGAAGATGACTGCAGCACTTAGATATCGACCTTGTCGAGGATCACAAGCAACCATCATATTCTTAGCGTCAAAAATTTGTTGAGTGAGTTCAGGTATTGTTAAGGCACGATATTGTTGTGAAGCACGAGAAGTCAATGGAGCAAAGCCAGGCATGAGAAAGTGTAAACTTGGAAATGGCACTAAGTTTACAGACAATTTACGGAGATCAGCATTGAGTTGACCTATAGACCAAAAACAAAATTTGAAAATTATTATTCAACATAATATCATTCTATTTACCAGGAAATCGAAAACAAGTGGTGATGCCTGACATAGTTGTCGAAACGAGATGGTTCAAGTCATCATAGATTGGCGTAGTTAGTTTCAAAGTACGAAAGCAAATATCATACAAAGCTTCATTATCGATACAATGAGTTTGATCCGTATTCTCACTCAAGTATCGGAAAGATAGCATGGCATTGTATGGTTCGACCACGGTGTCTGAGACTTTAGGCGACGGAATAACGCTGAAAGTACTTATAATACCTAAAGAAATTTTATGATAATGAAATTTGTTTTTGAATTCATTACTTACGATCCGGATATTCTTCACAAATTTTCGAAATAAGCAATGTGCCCATACCTCCTCCGGTTCCACCGCCTAGTGAATGTGTTAACTGAAAGCCTTGAAGACAATCACATGATTCAGGTTCTTTACGGACAACATTCAACACTGAATCAATAAGTTTAGCACCTTCAGTATAATGCCCTATAGCCCAGCAATTACCAGCTCCTAATTGACCTGAAAAATAAATAATATCGATTTGCTACTGATCAACTAATTATCTAACCAAATACAAAATTATCAGATCGAAAGAGTTGACCATAGGAACCTGCACGAACTGAATCCATAGTACCTGGTTCTAAATCGATGAGAACAGCACGGGGTACATATTTGCCACCTACATCGTCAAAAATGTGTTTCTACATATTATCATTTTTCTACTATCTACCAGCAGCTTCATTATAATATACATTGATACGTTCAAGTTGAAGATCAGAATCCCCATGATAGATTCCAGTAGGATCGATACCATGCTCATCCGAAATAACTTCCCAAAACTAAAAACACAATCTATCACTTAAAATCTAAAATACCTTAGCATTTTTATACACACTTTTGTACCAATTTGGTTGCCACATTGACCAACTTGCACTAAAAATGATTGCACATATGAATGTATCTTATAATAAAAACTCACTATGAACAATTTCACGCATGTTAAATGTTTGTCGTTGTTATGTCAAACGTTTAAACTGCTTCCTATAGAAACAATGATGTCTTTAATATTAACGAAATTTGATCAAGAGAAGTAAGCAGTCATCATTAAATACACAAAACACAGAAATACAAAAAGCCATGTGCTCACTTATTCACATTTTGTAACTCGTACATGCATGTTCTCTTTCTCTAAGTAATTCTTACTGACTGTCAATAAAAATCGCCTCTCCATAGAAGCATACATATAAATGAGAACAATATTTACAAATAGGGTGAATGCGAATGTCGTTGGTTGATGGTATTCTAACTCATCCAAATTTGTTTGTGATTTAGATGGGTCCGCTAAAATAGAAAATAAATTTAATCGTGTAATAACTCAAATAAATAATTCAATACTAACGTGTATTTGCTACTTGGCTCATTTGTTCATAATTTCGTATAAATCTATTTAATAATGAAATAATGGTTTTTCTTTTCCATCTAAAACCATAATTACACCGCGCACAATGCATGCTCGGGCGACCACCATTTTTTTTTAATTA
>CAJNOI010001110.1:0-19098 GCA_905250115.1 Adineta steineri | reverse complement strand
AAAAACTCATATAAACTATTATTTATTTTCAAATTTGCTTCATATTTTGGCTTATATCATTTACCATTGCTTTACTTTTTATCTTATCAATAAACTCATATAATCGATTATTCTATAAATTCAAAACTCAGCTGAATCTTGAGGATGGGTGGATGTTTCTAAAATAAAACGAACTGTAAACTCATCTCGATAAGTATAGTACAAATTCACTTAAATTATTTTCTTTGCCTAAAGCGTTTATTTAATTGAAACTTTACAGCTCACAATAATAAGGGCGTTCATCGTCTTTATCAACTAAATCGTTTTCACATTTTCCACGTATTGGTGGCATCCATAAATATTCGTAAACGATAGGAACATCATGATCTCGTAATTTTTTCACTTGATCACCGCATCGCTCGAGTAAATCGTTGGGTGCTGGATGAGCAGACCAGAATGGTGAATGATGAACAAATCGACCGAAAATAACTTGTGAAAATGCTTCGTACATACGTGTATTAATAATGTGCAAATGAAATGCTTTGTCGATTTCGTAAGGCGGGCCACAATCTGCCCATAGATTATCACGAATTCCTGTATAGAAATTTTCCAATTCATAGACGAGTTCTTGAGCACGATCAGCTGAAATATTTTTGTATGTTTGTGGAAGTAACTCAATCAAGTAACTTCGGTCAGCATCAGGAAGAGTGACCCTTTGACCAGCGACTGTAGATGTGATTAAGAACACAGACAAACTAAGATACAAAAAAGTCATGCTTGCATATATACGTCATATTGCTTATCCTGTCGTCTTTTTTTATATGAGACATTTTTTTTGTTCTGTTCTTTCTGTGACACATGTAAATATCGTATTCGACCACGGCATCACTAGTAATAGCGAAGGATTAGAAAAGCAAAGAAAAAACGAAGCCTTTTTCAATCAGCAATTATCAATGTGAGTATCAGCAGATGACGCACAAATACACTAACCATTTTCTATTCTATTATTATTTTATATTAGGTGTACCTAGCTGTCTTAAGTTGTCATCAGACAATCAAGATGGTAGAGATGATCTCGTTTTCATTGATTCCGGTTCACAAACTATACACCCTTAAGAACCGTTTTTCTTCATAGTACAGTGACAGCCGATATGATAATATTGTATAACACTATCGATTTCTTATTGGACATTGTAGACACAGAACAACTGATTTAATTCTTCTGTCTATGTCTATTCATAGTTAATACTACTAAGTACATCAAATAATTGTAATAAACGATATCATGAATCAACATCGAACACATTTTGAAGATTTACCTAATGAACTTTTTGGTATAATTTTCGAATATCTAGCACCACATGATCTACTTCATGGATTTAAGAAACTCAATCGACGGTTTCAATCGATACTTATACAACAGCCACTAAGTTTACCAAACAATCGATCGATGAGTTATAAACTTTATTGTAATTATTTAACTAAAATTATTCCAAGATATATTTCACAAATTGTTTATCTTCATCTTTCTGAACGGCGTGCTCCGCATGCAGTTCAACAGTTCATTGATAACGTACCATTAGACAGTCAGTTTTGGCCTGCGTTAAAAGCAGTAACCATTGAAGATGTTCCACGTGATGTCTTGGAAACACTTCTTGCTGATTGTTCATTCTTAGCGAACATTCAATCATTAACATTGGACAGTGGTTTTCAACTATATCATTGTGATGAATACAATGAATGTGATGATTTTGGTGCTGTTATTCCAATTCTTAATTCTTTACCTGAATTACGTTCACTTTACTTACGAATTGTTAATCGACCGGTTATCTATGTTAATTCAACACCCAATGAACTTTCTTCTCGAATGGATATTCATCAACATCTACAAATACTTTCTATTAATGATTGTTCTAGAGAATTACTAGTTGAACTCTTGAACAATGGCTATTTACCACAACTACGTCAATTACATGTTTCAATTACATCGTAAGTGTTTGCTTCTATAAAAAGTTTTCTTATCTGCTGTAATTTACTAGTCACAAGCATAGTGATATGTCAATCGATCCACCAAATCCGATTCCATTGAAACAAGTTTTTGCGCCTGAATTACGTCAAGTGAACATAAAATTATTCACTGGTGTGACTTGGGTTTTAACTTTTTTCGAAGATCTTCAACGGCATAGTCAACTGGATTGTTTCAATTTATCAGGTCATGTACGATTCACTAACAATAGTAGTTTTCCTCGAGTTGCGGCATTACAAAGATGGTTAACATTGACAAAATCAAATATATTTCAATTTCGAATGAAACTAAGTGCTGATTATAATCTTGGTGCTCAATCAGTTCTAGAAGATATCTGCGTTGAATATCGACGAGCGACTGGTGATGAATATTCAGCAGGATATGGAAATATAGATATTCGTTATCCTGAAATGTCTTTTTCGTATCCACCAGTAAAGGATGAAAATATTTCCAATGAACCAGTAGTTATGAATGAAGGTGAAGATAATTCAACCAGTAGTGATAATAATATTTCGGATGAACCAGTAGTCATGGATGTAGATGAAAGTAATTCAACGACGAGTGATGAGTGGTTTCGAGGTGAACCATTGGATGAAAATATCAAAGAAGTAAACAGAGAAGTACACTAAACTTGAGAAAAAACTATTTTTATTTTTTTAGATGGAACTTTCTGAATGCGATTATGTCAATAATGGATTATTCAAAGAATTACAAGAAATACCTTGTTGGCATCGTTTACAAAGAATTACGATCGATTATGAAGTTCCTATGAATGAAAAGTGAGTTATAAATAATTTCTATTTGTTTCTACCTTAATTAATTGTAGTTATGTTTTTGGTAAGAAACTCACACGTTTAGCACATGTTGTTCAATGTTCACCACAACTACGAGAACTTTACATCGAACAAAATTTACAGTATGGTCGTGCTCTAGCATCGAATACAGAACTTGGTATTTTACTTGCCTGTAAATTGGAAGTCTTTTGTTATACTGTCAGTCATGACACTAGTTCACTTGGTGATCTTGCTCAAATTGTCGATACTCTTTTTAGTCATTCATCATCACCACCTTGTTTAAAAGAATTAATTTTAAAAGTCGATGGACATCCGAGTACTTGGCTTTCTACGAAACATTTAGTTCGATGGATTGCTAAACTCTTCAAACGTTTTCCTGTTTTAATTCATTTTACTTTAAACTGTCAACCCCGTGAAGCCTATGAAGATAATGAATATAGTTTATCAAAATTAGCTCCTAAATGGTTTGGTGTTTCTTTACTTAGTCGACGAATACGACCAGGTCAAATCGAATACAGACATAAACCACATTCACTTGATATTTGGTTGTAAATCGTTTTTTTTTAAAATAAAGATAATACATTCATATATAGCATATGACATCTTGGTTGAAGTATGATTTTATTTAAAAAATTTATAAAAGTTATTTCGTTCAGGGATTATTTTACACATTGCACTCCAAATATAAGATTCAAGTATATTAGGAAAAGCATCAGGTTGACATTCGGTATAACGCATCCAGAAAAATAGTGGCACTTTGAACATGATTACGGTGTTGTAAATTGTTTGATATCGATATTGAAAAATCCTAGGAATTTAAAGAGAAGAGTGAAAAGAATATAAACAAGTATCAATATGATGTGTTTAATCATTATAATAATCAAATACAAATATCGTTGTTCATATTCATATGATCTCAGTTGAATATTTTCTTGAATAATACGAATGAAATTTCGAAACGAAAAAGACGACACATAAAGAATCGTAGTTAAAGATGTTAGCTACAAATAAATCACGAGAAGAATAATACAAATTAAACATATATTTATTAAATGAGTCACTAATCGCAATTCCATGTCAACTATACATGACAAGTATATGTCGCCATTTGATGATAATCCAAATCGTAATGGTGATAATGTCTTATTTGTCAATGCCATTGATAAAAATATATCGATAGAATCTTCTTTTTTTTCAATGTTCAATACGAGAAAAAAAAACATTTATATATGATATTACAAACCTATTCGTTGACCGCTGGCTATATTCAATTTTTGCTTTTCTGTCTCCAGATAGTGACCTGAAAATAGGCAAACAAGAAATAACAATCTGACGTATTCGGTCAATCGGACTGACAATCATATATTACAATTTTTATATAAAAAAAATCAGCTCATTCTTATGAGTTTTTCAAACTCTCTAGCATAAACATAATATGTACAGTCAGATACGTTTCAGCTTTTTCATCTTCCATGTAATGTCATTTACTAATGTTTTCTAATGTAGAAAGTACATTGTAGTATTTTGAGATTAAAATCGTATCGAATGATTCAAATTTGTATTCTACTACGGATCTCATCAGACAGTCTCATTATTTGAAAATATGTTGCTACGACTGAGGATGTTCTGTGCTCATTTAGGTTCAATTATACGACAAGAATGGCTTCACATAAAACGTGAAATAATTGTATATCTTCGAATTACTAGTCACTTATTTTATATCCGCACATGATCAGTCAACTTTTTTTGCCTTTAGAGTTCATCAGAACATCTACGCTCAATAGTTGACACCACCGAGATACATTGGTCTAATTACTGTAAACTATTCTCTTAGAAAAATGTATTTTATAAACGCAAAAGATTAAAGTTTTTATTTATGTGTTTAATCTACTTATAATCTTAGTTGTATCAAAACTGAGAAAGCAAAGAGTTAATTCACCGTAAAAACAGCTTTTACAATGACATTATTACACGTGTTTCTTTCGAGATGATACCTTTTTTTTCGATGAGAAAAGAATTGTACTCTCTTTTTATGATACGATAATAGGAAAGATGAATTTATTTATTTTTATGATATGATTTGATTAATTAAAATAGGAAATGAGGAAGTTGTTTTGTTTTGTTTGATTCAAGTTTGATGATTTAACTGAAATATTTATAAATAAATCTCGTGTTCTTTTCATATAACAATTAAACATAGATTAAAATAAAGAAGAAATCTGAAGAAATATTCTCGTTCAGATTGTAAAATACAAATTTAATCATCTTTTACAATTTTTTGTTTTAATTATTTCAGATAAATAATATTAAATAAATTAAACAAGATCATTTATGATACACATTTTATTGAAAAAGAATTTCTAAAGAGATTTTTAACTTATTGAATATTTTGATGATTCACAGAAATAAGTTTAAATTTCATTTCATATCTTTTTCGTTATTCAATCTAATTTAGAATATAAACATATGATATGTCCATTGTGAATATCAGTACGATAATTATGAAAGATATTCAATGATAAAATCGATTTTATTTTAATTTAAAAGAAAACAGACAAAAACCTACAAATCTTTTTTTTTGTGTCCTGAAGAAAATCTTTTGAATATATTGTTAAATTTTTATTTCATTTCGAATATTTTCTTATCTATAAGATTAACACAATACTTTCAAATAGAATTTAATTAATCACTTTTTAATTTTTTTGATATTTATTATTATCGTTCTCATTTAAAATAATGTTAATCGGTATTTTAAAAAAGTTTTAATAATCAAAAAAATTAGATTAAAACAATTTTATTAAGTCTAACAATTTAATCAAATATGAATGTGTGCAATATTATTTTATTAGATTTATTTTTTGTCCAAAAAGATTATTATTCTAAATGATAAAATATTTAATCTTAACATAATATAGTTCGATTTATTTATTTACTCTCACACTTTTTCATCAATTATATTAAATATTTCATAATTCTATTTTTCTTTTTATTTCGATTTTATTTACATAAATATGATTTTATTAAGAAATTAGATTAGAAATAAATGACAAAAATTAATTATTATACATCATTTTTTTATAGAAAAAAAATCTTTTTTATTCTATTTCATTTTTCGATATATTCAATCAATCAATTAAAATTACAAAAAGCTTTTTATATATTAAATATTTCTTTAGTAAATAATTTTGTAAATCATTTTTTAATAAATAATTATATTGAAATTTCATGATAATTTCTTTCGGTGAATAGATGGAGTATTACGACGCTAACTATTATTATTATTTTGTCTTTGTATCTCTCGTTGTCGTCCTCCTTCATTATTCGTTACGGTTCATTGGTTTATGAATATATTCCTTATGTCACTTCCTTTTATTTTTTCTTTCCAAATAAAACATATTTGTTAACTACTTCCTTCATATATCATTCAAGTATTACAAAAGTCAGATCTGGTAAGTTGTTTATAATGGACTCTTATTCTGTAAGGTAGACATAATCACTTAAATTGTCAATCAAGGAAGAATCGTACAACACTTTTGAGGGTGTCAAATAATCTGTAATTGGAAATAAAAAGTTTAATAATGATTTTGTGCAAACTGATTTGAATAAGGTATTTTTAAAGGAATAGAAAATGAGAAAATCAAAATTCTGGAAATGTTTCTATCGAAAAAAATGAAGAAAAAGTTTTAAATAAATAAATAAAATCTATTTATTTATAACTGAAAACTGTTTTTTCTCAATCCATTCATTTTCTTAGAATGAAATACTTTCAAATCGATTTAATAAAATTTATTGTTTATAAAGATTAACGTCGTCTTAACACTTTTTTGACACAAGAAAATCTTTTTCATAATAAAAGTTTTTTTCATAGTTTTATATTTGATTATTAATGGACATTATATGATTAGTAAAGAGAATACTCCATTCGCAATTCATTCTATCAAAAAAAAACTCATTTATTCTTCAGAAGATGATTCAAGTAAATAAAATGCATAAGTATTTTCGTTTTTTTTTATGGAGAAATAGAATCAATGTGTTAAGTTATTTATCTGAGTTGAAAAATAACAATACTATTCTAAGTTATGAAATTTTGTATTATTCTACAAAAGAAATCTTTTCATGTTGATAATAATTACTAGTTAAAGAATGAGGAAATATAGAACACTGTTTTTACTGTTAATGCATATAGAGAGAGAAAAGTTGCTTAAGCTTTCCCTACAATATTGAAGTGTCATCATCACTACTTTTAGTATATCCTTTGTTCAAATAAATACGAACTGTTCTCTTTTTATTTTCTTTACAGAAACTATAAAATCATTCTATATTCTCATTTTATAGCAATATGTTTGAGAAGAAAACAAAAGGGAATATGTTTCGTGGTCAGTAAAATAATTGAAATGTCAGTAAATATATTAAGTGGTCAGTTTGAAAAAAATCAGTAAACAATTCAAAAATGGTCAGTAGATTTTGTGAAAGTAGCAGTAAAAAAATATGGTTTTTGTCAGTAAAAAAAAGAAATTTGGTCAGTAAGAAATTCACTTTTGGTCAGTAAAAAATTTAGTTTATCAGTAAAAAATATTCATTATCAAAGAAAATTTTATTTAAGTATAATAAAGAGAATTTTCAAGAGCTATAGAAAGAATGAGAAGAAAACTTTATTATTGCACCAAGAGAGCAGTTTTAGCTTTAGATGGTCGACCACGTTTTCGCTTTTCGCCGATGGGAACTGTTTTTGCTGCAGCTGGTAGTTTGCAATGCTTTAATCTTATCCCCATCCCAACAACATGTTTACATATAAAGTTCTTGAGAAATGCCGGGCAGTTACATTTAGATTTTCTCCAATTTGAATCATCTTCTACTTCCAGACACCAAATATCAAATGATTTTTTCAATTGATTGAAGGTGGTAAATTTTTGTTTCTTGTATCTATTCAAATCGTTTTGAGGAATTGAATCTAAATCACGAGCTGGTATATAATAAACTTTAGAAGATTCATTGTTTAAACAAATAACATTTTTGTTTGATTTGGCCCATTGATATGATGAAGTCCATAACGCTAAAATGATTGTGGGTTCTGTAGCGAAATGCTTTGCATTTGTTAATTATGTGTCACAATCTATTGACCAATTACGTATAATATCCGAAAATGTTGTCAAAAATCTGGATAAAACATGAGTTCACGAAACGTCCCATCGCCTTTGATTGTTCTGTTAGTAGATTCAAGTGCATTGTTGATAAAGTTCGCGAGTTTATATAGGTATTAGATAGTACCTAGATGTGGTAATATCCCATTGCATTGGGAAAAAACCAATACAAGAAAATTCTTTCACTGATTAAAACAAGGAAAATTCCAAGCAGATAGTACTTTGGATAGACGTAGAAGTCACAGAACGAAAAAAAATGTATATCCTCTGTCATTTGTTATTATGGGAGAAGAAAAGAAAAAAAAAGTAGACCAAATTTTCACAAATTTATATTATTTTACTTTCCATTTCATTTTATCTACTGATCGTTTAAATTTTATTACGGATATGTCAAATTAATTACTGACCATTTCAATAATTTACTAATCAATCATTACTTTACTGACCATTCAATAATTGTACTGACTTTTGAATTTTTTTTTTTTACTGACCGTTTCATTTATTCTACTGACCACTTAAATGACACCCAAAACAAAACATTGATTTTATCTTTCATTAAAAGTCAAACTTCGTATATATACATTATTGATAATCTCTAGTAGATTAATCTTATCAAGGTCTGCCATTTATTTCATTTTGTAATTATAAAAAAACAACAGAAAAGCAAAATATAGGTAGATGAATTATTTTTCGACTCGCGCTAATAACTGATAAAGGGCAGTTTCGTGAAAGATAATATCATTTGCTTTATGTGCTTCTTAGACGACTTAATAACAAACAGGTTAAAACAAAAGACAATTCATTTTCTTCAATTAATGAAAATATATTGTTCTTGCGTCCCTCAATTTGCATCAAACTGAGGTTAAAAAACTAACAAATGATACAATAATGGCAGAAATGTGACATCCTTTTTTTGACTGTCAGAAGTACAGAATTTATTCGATGATTACATATAGATCAAACAGATAACATCTAAAAACTCTACTCTGTTTTTAGTTTCTTGAATTAAGATGGCCACTGCTCGTCTGCCAAATGATGACTTTTACAAAAACAATGATGATAAGTCTTTGGAAATATTCTCAATTATTTGGCTCGATGCAAATGTAGACGTTAAAGGCGCTCGAAACACAGAAGTAAAATTACGTTCGATTATCAATCATATTAAGAAATTTCAAGATGTAAAACAATGTCAACAATATATTGAACAAGCATCACAAAAGGATCGATTAATACTTATTGTTAGTGGTCGATTAGGACGAGAAATAGTACCTTACATTCATCAACTTCGACAAGTTATATCAATTTATGTTTATTGTATGAATAAGAAGAATAATGAGCAATGGACTCTAAAATTTTTAAAAGTAAAATTCTTCTAAAAGATGTTTGCTTTATTTTATCATTTTTCCTACAGATAAAATCCGTTGTTGCTGATCTTGATGAACTTGTCTTTCAAATCACAACAAATCATAAAATTCAGAAAAAGATAGAAGAACCATTATCAATTAATATTTTCTCAACAGGTATTAATGCAGGAAAATCAACAACAGGAGTTAATGGACAATTTGTTTTTTCTCAACTTCTCGTTGACTGTCTTCTACAATTAAAATCCACTGACATAGACGAAAATGAACTTATTAAGCTTTGTGTAGATGAATATGAAGGAAATCATACAGAACTAAGTAATCTTCGTGAATTTCAAGAATATTATGTACCTGATAAAGTGTTATGGTGGTATACAAAAGAAACATTCTTCTACAAGGTTCTTAATGCAGCTTTACGTACACAAAATATTCATGTGATTTTTCTATTTCGATCGTTGATTTACGATATTTATCGTCAGTTGCAAAAATATCAATGTAAGAAGTTTGTACGCGTTTATCGATGTCAGTTAATGTCGATCCATGAATTAAATAGTCTTAAACAAAACATTGGCCAGTTCATTTCAATAAATTCATTCTTCTCCACAAGTGATGATCGTTCAACAGCTCTCTTCCTCCTAGGTGATATAACAACACAGATTGATTCAGAACGAGTATTATTTGAAATTGATGCTGATCCTAAGATAGTCAATACAAAACCATTTGCTGATATTAGTAAACATAGTTATTTTCCAGTTGAATCAGAAGTTCTCTTTATGATAGGTTCTATTTTTTGTCTTAATAATATTCATCGTAATGATGATCAAATATGGATCATTAAAATGACTTTATGTGATGATGATGAACATGATTTAAAACAAGTTCTTATGTATATGAAACAACAGATTGAAAGTCGTGAAATGAATCTTCGAATATTAGGAAATTTATTATGGGAAATGGGTAAATTTGACTTGGCTGAAACATATTTTACTCGTTTGTTGAAACAACTTTCATCAAATGATCCATTAAATATCAGTTTATATGAAGACCTTGGTAAACTGGCGTCTCAGAGAGGTGATTATGATATGAGTATGAAATGGCGTCAAAAACTACTGACATTCAAAGAGAAACATCCATTAGCTACCAATCTTAGTGTTTATAAAAGAAACAATTCCATCGGTAAGTTTGTTGAAAGAAAACCTCTGATTTTGAAGCGAGTGATCTATATAAAAACGGATTATGTGTCGCAGAAAAAAATCTTTAAAAATTCAAAAAAGTGAAACTGATTGAGAGAAACAAATGTTTCTTTAAAATAGTTCTGTTTTATGTTTATCAGCTAGTGATTTTAGATGACAGAAAATAATTTAGAATTGAAATCGAATTGATGCATTCAATATTGACTAACATCAGGTGTATTTATATTTTATCTTTTCTTATTATTAGATTGTTACACATTTTTTACGATAATATTAGTATTTAGTTCTTCGTTTATCTCTCTAGATCATGACACTTATATGAATAATGTGAGAGATCTGTCTATTCAATAGTAAATCATATAAGAGAATGTGAATATTGCATCAGTTATCTAATTCGAGTGCGAATATAGATGAAGACTTTAGTGATTAGCATCGATTCATAAATATATAACATAAATCAAAACGACACTTTCATGCATGTTTAGAAAAAACGAGAAGAAAAAGTTTACCTTCAGTATCATTTATAATTTAAGTTATATAGCATGAAATGTCTAATTGAATTTCTAATATAAATGAATAATTTATATCAATTATAGTAAAATGTAACGAATAGCGATTATACTGTACACTAGGAAAAGAATAAAAGTTCTGTTTTTTCTATACTTATCATTTATGATAAAAATGACAAATACAGACTCTACGGCAAGTTTACAAACAGACTAAACCTTTTTTCATTTGTGAGTTTTTCGAAATCTCGTAACTTTTATACTAACTATCATACTGATGAAAACTATTTAATGATTTATTCTCAAATATTAACAAACTTAAACGACAAATAAAAATCTTTGCCAATCATTTTGCCGATGATTCGACAGACTTCTTTCCTTATAAAAAATGAAGGGTTAAGGCTATACCACACGATTATAGATCATCATAGTTGTTGAAATATAGATGATTTTTCATTCGAAATAGATTTGCTCAAAAAAAGTCGAAAACATATAGAGTCACTTTTTGAGAAGTGCTGTATAAGTAAAAGTGCTTACTGACTGTGTTCATATGCTTTAGCTTTTAAAACATTATCATATCTATATCTTATCCTTATGGCAGCAGAACGTGTCACGACCGAGATCTCATTTTTTTACGAAAAACTTTATTTCAATCCATCGCATTTTGTGTCAGCGTAAAAAATGTATGTGTTGAACGATTAGCCAACATGTGTCGAAACGTTAGGAAGGTAGAACAGATCAAAATTCGAATAGTACTGAAATTCATTTTTTTGAAATATTTATTTACGTTTGCTTTTGTTCAAGTAAGACTATTGACATGACTTATGATAAACGATCTCTACGACATATTGTACTTTTTCACATAAAATGTTTATCATCCCCGTTTTTACTTCAGAAATTTCGAAGTGGGCTAAACTGAATGAATCAGTGTAATCATTGTTCCACGATGATTGCTAAAGAGATTTGTTGAGAATAAGCCACACGTGTTCGGTTTTAGTTCACAAGATACATATAGTATTCTTTATAAAGGCATTGATCATCATATTTAACTGAACTCATATAATATGAAATTCAAAAATTAATTCAAAATCAAAAATTTTTTATTTAAAAAGCTTAAAATAATGTTTTTGATATTTTAATGTGATTGAGAAATAAACATTTTCAATTCTTTTTCAATTCAAATAAATTATTTACAAACAGAATAGAAAATGTAGCAAGATAAAAATAAATTTTAACAACAAGTTATATTTGGATAAAAATGAAAAATAGAAATCTTTTCTTTTATATTAATTAATTCGATATATTTGTAGAAATTGTGTCAAGACAAAAGTGGAAATAATTTTCCACCGTTGTGAATAGTGTTGACAATTCTTCTCTCATACATTTTATTCTCTTTTATTGAAATCGATTTCGATATGAATGAAACTACAAAGTAATTCTGTATCCTTTAACATCTATTTTAAAATTCATAAGAACTTTATGTTATGTTATTATTCTGACTGAAAAAGATCTTGAACTTCATTCTCATTCCTCTATAGGATTGATCAATCTTCTATATTCATAAATCAAATTTATTTCTTTTTTTTGTTAAAATAAGAAAAAATCTACTCAATTCTAAATTCTGCCTTTTATTTTTCATTCTTAAAAATCCTTGTTAAACAAAAAACCAAAATTGTAACACGTCCTTGTAGAGTTTATTGAATATTTATAGAATTTAGTTTTGTTGATCACGATTTTATCGAAAAAAATATTTATTTGTCAAATAAATAGGAAAATTAGAAAATCTAAAAAAATAAAATATCCTCTTTCAAATATCTTCATTATGTTTGTCTCATCAGTTTTTATTTACAATAAAAAGTATCATTCATACTAAATTATTATGTTAACATAGATTTATATCAATAAACATTATAATATTTCATAACATTTTCACTTCAAATCATTTTATATAAAAATAAATTTAAATAAAAAAAATAACTTGTCGTTTTTTATTTTTGAAATCTTTTTCAAAGATAAACAAACCCATTCAAATGAAAACAATTAAATTTTATTTTCAAATATAAAAACAAATTTAAATATTTTTCACTTTTTGTTTTACAATTAAAAAACAATTTTATTCAATAAATTTTAAATTAAATTAATTCAAATCATTTTGACTTTATTTCATCTCCATCCTCTCAATATTTATTTTTATACAAATGATTATTTTTATTTTATTGCATTTTAAAATAATACTTTTTTTATTCACATTTATTCATCATTTTCATTTAAATATATACAAATGCTTTTTTCTTTTAGAAAAATCAACTCTTCCGAATCATATTAATAACAACAGAAAATGGAAACAACATGGAGTTACTATTGCTGGAGGAAATGGACGAGGCAGTCAATCAAATCAACTCGATTATCCTCAAGGTATCTATGTTGATGATGATCATCAAACTATTTATATTGCTGATTGTGATAATCATCGTATTGTTGAATGGAAATACGGAGCAAAGAATGGTCACGTTGTTGCAGGTGGAAATGGACAAGGAAATCGAAGTGATCAATTGAATTGTCCAGCAGATGTGACTGCTGATAAAAAGAATGATTCTCTCATCATTTGTGATAGAGGAAACAGTCGAGTGGTACGATGGTCTCGTCAAAATGGTACAAATGGAGAAACAATCATTTCTGATATTCATTGCTCTCGTCTAACAATGGATAAGAATGGAGATCTTTATGTCTCTGATTGGAAGAACAATGAAGTGAGACGATGGAACCAAGGAGAGAAAAAAGGAACAATAGTAGCAGGTGGAAATGGATACGGAAATCATCTCAATCAACTCTATTGGTCCACTTATATCTTCGTTGATGAAGATCATTCAGTTTATGTATCGGATAGTGACAATCATCGTGTGATGAAATGGATGAAAGGTGCAAAAGAAGGTATTGTTGTTGCCGGTGGAAATGGTGAAGGAAGTAGTTTGACACAATTTTCTTATCCTATGGGAGTGATTGTCGATCATTCGGATAATGTTTATGTGGCTGACTATGACAATCATCGAATAATGCGTTGGTGTGAAGGATCTAAAGAAGGTAGTACTGTTCTTGGTGGAAATGGAGAAGGACGAAAACCAAATCAGTTCAAATGTCCCGAAGGTTTATCATTCGACTTTCGAGGTAATCTCTATGTTGTCGATTATTACAATCATCGAATACAAAAATTTGAAATTGATTTGAATTAAATTTGTTAATGCTGATGATGAAATGAATAATTAAGTTTTTTTGTGAAAATATTTTTGTTTATTTTGATTGAAAAATAAATAAATATAAAAATTCTAAATGAACTTTTGCTAATAATTAAAATAAGTTTGATATATTGATAAATATCTGTTTTAATGTAATTTGTTAAAATAATAAAACAAAAGTTTGATTGTTTTAATATTGTATTTTAATAATTAAAATTAAATTTTGTGATTCGATTGAGATACATATACAAGTGAGTTTTTAATTTTATTGAAGATAAGATAATCTGAGAGGATAGGAAAGTAAGATGGAAGAATATTTTCATTTTTGAAAGTTGTTTGTATGAATAAATCAAATGAAATAAAATAGATCGAATTAATGTTTTTTGTACAAATAAAATTGTTTTTTAAATAAATAAATAAACAAATTTGTTAATTTATTTGGTTTGATCTGTTATTTTGATAATAATAATGATAATGAAATATTCGTTATTTTAGTTTTGAATTTATTAAATCTGATAAAATAGTACGATGAATTTGCGAGCAAATAAAACGATAGAAAACATTTGAGTGATGAATTGATCGATTTTGTAATAAAATAAAATTTGATGATATTGTTGTTTGTGTCATTAAAATAATAATGAAAAGAGAGGAGATAATAGTGATGATGTTTTATAAATAAAATATAAATAATGACTAAGGTGATTAATGTTCATAGAATTGATTTCGACAAATTTTAAAATAAATAAATGAGATAATTTATTTTCCTCAATCAATTGAAGAGAAAGAAGAATTGTGAAATATGTGAATAATTGTTACACTATTGATGGAATTTGTAGGTGTGAGTGTGGGTAAAGACGACATTCACCCACCCACACCTTCAGTTACACCCACTCGTGTCATACCATTAGAATTGATGCAACGACAACGTTTTGAACCAGAAAAAGTTGAAACATTTTCTTTACAAAAATCTGATATTGGAGATTTAGAAGTTGTTGAAATTGAACATGATGGTGAAACATTAGCTAATAGTTGGTTTCTTGATGATATTACTATTGAAATGCCAACAAAAGGACGTGCATTTTGTTTTGCTTGTCATGAATGGTTATCAAAAGAAAAGGTGATGGAAAAACTAAACGTATACTTAAAGTACAAGATTCTAATCAATCATCATTTCGTCCTTGTAAGATTTTCTTTTTTTCCTTCTTACTAGAATACAAATTTGTTTTCTTTTCATTTGTATAGTGATTCCATATGAAGTCACATTTTCTACAGGTGATTTGGAAAGTGCCGGTTGTGATTGTGATGTTAGTTTGAAATTATTTGGTACAACAGGTTCATCATCTGAACATATTATTCGAAAAGAAGAACGAAATTTTGAACGTGGATCTATCGATCCATTTCAATGTGAATTAGATGATGTTGGTGAACCAATTAAATTACGTGTTACAATACTTCCAAAAGGTAAAAAAGGTCGACATAGTTGGTTTTTACAAAATATCGAACTTATTAAACATACAAAAGAAAATGAAAGACAAAAAACATATTTATTTGATTTAAATGATTGGATATCAAAAGAAACAGATTATCATCATGATATACCATTAACGAAAGGTGGAAAAGCATTATTAAAAGAAACAACTTATCGTGAAACAGTAAAAACAACTGATATATCTGGCGCAAGTTGTGAATGCAATGTTTTTATTGTTATTTCGGGTAGAAGACTAAATATTCTCATATAATATATAGGTGCAAATGATGATAGTGAAGAATTAAAATTAAAACATTCTTCTGCACATAAAATAAATTTGAACGTAATCATAAAGATGTATTTATGCTTGAAACTATTTTAAGTTTGGGTGAATTAACTAAATTACATATATATGGCATGATGATTCATCAATAATAAAAAAATCATGGCATTTAGAATATGTACAAATTGATGATACACGAACAGGAGAAACATATATGTTTCCATGTAATAAATGGTTATCATCAAAGAAAGAAGATCGACAAATTGTACGTGAACTTGTATGTAGTAATGATTCACCAAACACAAATCTACGAGGATTATTAACAGCATCAGGAAAAGTTCCATATGAAATTGAAATTTCAACATCAGATAAACAACATGCAGGTACAACTCAACATGGATGGATTATTCTTGAAGGGAATAAAAAACGATCAGAAAAATTTTATATGAAAAATGAACCACATATCAAAATTTTACGAGGGTAAAAATCGTATTTAAAATATATATATTATTTCTTATTATAAAATTATTTAGTGGACAAACGGATACATTTACATTTGAATGCCGATCACTTGGTGAATTACGTCGTATTATTTTAGGTCATAAAGAACGACCTGAATATCCACTTAATACATATGAAGGTCGTGGAGCTATGTGGCATGTTGCACATGTAACTGTTACAGATCCATCGACAGGCGTTAAATTTGAATTTCTTGTACGAAAATGGATTGATATTAATAATCAGGGTAATGTTTTTGAATGTGCTGAAAAAAAAGAAGATACTATTGCACAACAATGTCATCGTCATACGATTAAATATAAAATTATTGTTCATACAAGTGATGTATCACATGCTGGTACAGATGCAAATGTATCAATTATTCTTTATGGTACTCTTGGTGATACTGGTATTCGAGAATTAAAACAAAAAGGTCCAATTTTATTTGAACGTGGTCAGGTTGATGAATTTATTATTGAACTCTAGGTGAATTAACTAAATTATATATTGAACATGATATGATATGATATCACTTGATTGGTTTCTCGATAAAGTTGAAGTTATTAATATGGATACAAATGAAACTATTAGTTTTCCATGTAATCGATGGCTTGGTAAAAGACATGATGATCATGAGATTCAACGAGATTTATTACCAATGAAAATTTCATAAATCTATGATATTTTATTTTTCTGTTTACTTTGGAAATAGAATGAACATGATTATAAAAGAAAAGTAACTAAATCTATTTGCTTTTTCTTTCCACATTAAAGCAAATGTATAAAAGCATTGGATTCAGACGAATTTTTTAAAAATATATATGTTTATGTGTTGGGTGAGTGTGTGAGAAGTGAAAGAGCAAACATCCACTACTACCCACTCTCAAGTGGTATAGTTTAATTCTTGTATTTGAAGTGCATATTAGTTTTGGCTTGATTTCTTTTTCGCTGATATCAAATATAAATTTCTTAGTAGACGCTTGTGTAATGAGATTGTCTGTTTATGTCAAATAAAGAATATATTAAAAGTCATCAACAAAAAAGTAATATGAGCTATTATTGACAAACTATACAAAGGAGAAAGTGCTTGACAAGTAATAAATAAATTCATCATACACCTCGGCAGATGTGAATCGTATTTCAAAAAAAATAAAGCATGTCTAACGAAAAAAATGTCTATATACAATTTATTAATAAATAACAAGGAACCGTATTTTGTGATGTTATTATATATTTTACGATTATATATTCAAAATGAGACGATATTCTGTAAAAAAAAACACCTTTTATTATTGACATATTGATTAGCAGATATTACTTTTCTTTTTATATTTATCGTAATCAGTTAATCTTCTGCTTATTCTTAACTTCAGTCGTTCTCTGTAAATATTTGAAGTAGGATAAAGCGAACTTCTCTTGAGGGTGTGGGTGAATATAGTTGTAGATAGATGAATAATGGATGAGTACAAGTTTCATGTTCATCGTTAGTTACATACACACTCTTAAAGTCAAGATGGTTCTAGCAACATTCTTTATTTTGTTTTGTTATTAAAGAATCTTTTGTAGACAGTGTGGTGTTAAAATTTCGTTTTTTATGTTTCTAATGATTAATTTCAATATAATATACTGATTGCCATTCGTATTAGATCATTATACTTCGTTTGAATTGAAAACGATATATTATAAAGTTCAGATAATCCATATTTTATAGAATTTTAATGTTTTATTTCTTTTGAAAGTGTAAGATATATGAAATAATAGTGCTCTTTATTCATTAAGAACTAGTGTAAAGTGATATGACAAAATATTGGTTTTTATGCTTTACTTCTATATAAGATTTGTTGATTATGAGACGAAGAAGAAGATTAAAAATGAAGATTTAATTTCACTTGTTTTTATCAAATAACGGTATTGACTTTCTAGCGACTTATAAAAGTCTCACTATTCGTTCTTATTTGTGAGCATAAAACAAAATTGTTTTTTCAATATGATAACAAAAACTAATGTTTATGTTCTTGTGCTGATTTTGTTGGTTATGATCCATCAAATATCAGGTAATCATTATTATTTCAAAGTCTACGTCCAAATCAATCCAACATTTGTAGAAAAAAATAACATTAGACTTAGTTGATCGATGAATTGTCATATCTGTGTAGATTGTTGAATACTATTCATTGCGAGTAACCACGCCCATCTTCAGTATTTTAAATATTAAATATTTTCGAAAATCATAGGATATTTTTTAAAATTTAATTTTTTCTTTAAGCATCTTCATTTAATCAACCGAAGTTTCGCCCAACAGCTAATTGGAATTCCAATGGAATTACTTTTGCTAATCAATCGATTGTTGGTCAATATCCTTCCACTATTTTTGTGAGCATGAACAACACAATATATGTCACTAATCCAGAAAAAAACACAATTGTAATATGGCAAGAAGAGAGTGTCAATCCAACAAAGATCATTAGTAGTAATTTTAAGCAACCTTTGTCTCTCTTTGTGACATCAAATGGTGATATCTATATTGATGACGGACATGAGAATGGCCGAGTGCAAAGATGGAATGCAGCAACAAGTACCTTTGTCACGGTGATGAATGTTAACTCATCATGTGCT